>CATKUM010000291.1:0-55000 GCA_949786405.1 Onychomys arenicola | reverse complement strand
CAGCACATTTAATCCGTCTCCCTTCCTTCCAGACGCTCCTCTCTGCTGCTGCAGCAGCAAACATCTTCTGATGTTTTCTGCTGGCTAACCACGCCCTTCAAAAAGATAAATTGCATGCGCAGTGCACTTCCATATATATATATATATATATTTCTATATATATCTATATCTCTATATCTATATCTATATCTATATATATATATATATATCTATATCTCTCTCTCTATATATATATGTATATAGCCCCTTATAACCGCACTCGCCACTTGTAACTCGGCCTGATAACGATGATATATATATATATATATATATATGTAGATAGATATATATGTAACGAGAGCGAGAAAGAGAGAAAGCAAGAGACAGACGAAAGAGAAAGAGAAGGAAAGAGAGAGACAGTGAGAGAAAGATCCCCGCGCGGTGATATGGGTGATAATTAGGAAGAGGCGTCTCCGTGCAAGGTCAGTTCATCCTGAAACAGCGAGGTGTACGGGGAAGAGATGGACATTGGGAAAGTAGCATCTCTCTCTCACAGAGAGCGAAAGAAAAGGGAAGTGATGACAGAGAAGAAGCCAACGGTAGAGCATGTTTCTTGAAGACACATTTTTTGTTGGGCATTCAGTTTGCATTGAAGAAAGGCAGTTCTTTTTCCACTCTTATCATCATTTATATCGGAACTCTGGATAAGTGGACACCTTATCACGAAGAAATGATTGTCTACTCGACTCAGCAGGCATACAGAGAGAGTCCAGGCAAAGACGACATGCATGAACACACAGAAAAAAAAATAAGGGGAAGAGTGCGAAAGGGCCATTGGGAGTGTACATATATATAGAAATATATACATATATATATATATATATAGAGAGAGAGAGAGAGATGGATAGATAGACCGATATAGATATATAGATATAGACAGACAGATATGTATATATATGGTTAGACGCAGAAATGTGCATATGCAAAGAGAGTTGTATGTATATAGATATATACATATGCGTGTGAAGAGAGATATCAATGGGTATGGAGAATCAGGAAGAAAAGAAAAAATGTAAATATGTCCTCATAAACCGTCGAAGAAGCAACATTTTCAAAGTCGCATCAGGCGGCAAAAAAGCTGACCTTCCGGCAGCTCCTCTACGCACAAAATTGAAAAAAGAGATACATATATATATACATATGTAGATGTGTAGAGATTCTGTAGGCTCCACAAATGAATAGGAGCGTATCTTCCACTTCATCTAAGTAGATCCATATTGGTGTAAACGTGTGCACAAAAGATGAACTGCGAGGATCTACTCACTAGTGCATTTGTGTGGGTGAAAGTCTTGGTTGAGTCTTTGTTGCTTGCAAAAACAGTTTACCTTTTGTGTGGTGTGTGAAGACGCGGAAGAGAAGGACATCTTTTCCGGCGTGAAGAGGGAGGAGAAGACACATTAACACGGAAGGAAGTGGTGAGCGACTTTAAGTGCCCAGGCCCGTGGAAGAAAAGTTTCCCTTTTTTCGTAAGTCATCTGAATTCTCAGTTCATTCTGTCTTCTTTGATTTGCTGAGCAAAACTGAAGAAGAAGAAGTCGGAGCCGGGAGAAAGACCAGCCCGCGATGGGAAACACACGGGCGCCGCTGGATGCAACTAGCTACACACACGGGTAATTCAGTGCAAAAAGAGTGATTTATACCTGTGAAGAATGAACTCTACTTCTCGAGAGAGACAATTACGTACTAAGATGTTTGCCAAAAAAGTTCAAATGAAAAAGTTTCCGCGAATAATCAAGGACGAAACCACATTTCCGCCGTGGTGGTGGCATCATCGGCCGGTCCCATGATCCCGGGGGGTGGAAACCAAGGATGAGAAAATTGAAGGAACTGCTAAACTACGCCTGCCTCAACTTCATTATTGTTAGACTAATATCATTCGCAGCTTTTATTAATGCAGGTTTCGATGTTTAGGTCAATGTATTGCTTGTTGTGCACGCAGGTTGAAACAGATATTTATGTCAATATAATAGTTGTGCACACAGGTTGAGATAGATAGATGTGTATGGCTAGATGGGAAAGAAGAACGAGAGTGAGTAGAGCAAGTCATAAGAAGAGACTAGGGGAGAACTCTAGATCCTGGAAAGAAAGAAACTCCAGCGTCGAAAGAAGGGCAAAACGCTAGACTGCTCAGAGTGAAGTAAAATCGTCTGACTGAAGGAAGAGGCTCTTGCATTAAAACACAGAGTCCAATGGAAACTCTACTTTCAAAAGTGCAGATTCCACTCAAAATATTCACACAGCAATATATTCCCGTTCCAAGCTTGTCGATTTTTCCACAGAGCAGACAGATTGGACAGGTCTTCATAGTGAAGGGATATAAATGCATTTGACTTTGGGAGGCTGCTGAAGAGGTAGGAATATAAAGACAGGGTTTTTCGTTTAGTTTGGCAAATCAGATGAAGCAGACTGCTTACCAGTGCATCGTATCTACGTGCGTGCACTGGTAAAACTCAGCATTTCACGAGTCTTAGCGGTGAAGTAGAGTGTGTATATGTTTCGACTTTCAGACCTTACACTGTTCCACCTTTACGTTGGCGCCAGGGAAGGCTCAAACAACAGTTCTTGCTTCACTAAGGGAAATATCTTCTGCGAGAAAAACTGCACGGCAACCACGGGCAGTAGTGGGTACAAGCACGGTTCATGTCGCGTCTCTCAGGGAAGTTTCTGCCGTGATAGCTTTGAAAAATAGAATTCCATGTGTCTAACTAATCTAACAAATGATGTTCTGCAAGCTGCGATGAGTAGAGCTACTGTAGGAAAAAGTGTATGGTTATGGAAGGTTGAGCTACTAACACACACGCCTCAAGTGAACAAGATCGCAGAAAGATGCCATTAATCATGCAAATGAAAAAGAACAATACACCTCTGTTTCTATAGTCCTGGGAAAGAAGAATCTTCCTCTGATCAAGAGTAACAGAATGAAACAGCACACGAAGACCCCTTTTCGTGGTTCATTTTCCTCTTAAGATGCGTCATTTGATGATAAGGCTGTGCTTCTACGTTCCATAAACTTGTCTCAACACCAGAAAACAGTCGAAAACTCTTTTGGAACAACATACACAGCCTTGTCTTCGATGATTCTGCGTGTTATTGATATCATTAAAAACCAATTCCAGCTTTGCTAGGCACAGGTGACGCTATAAAACTCCCCATTCACTATCCTCTGCCGCCAGAAGGCAGCGAAGCTGAGTATAACGACATAGAGAAGACCTTGGTCCAGGCTTTCAAGATGAAACTCTTCTATTCGAGTAAACACACTGCACTGTTGCCCCAGGGAGACAAGCAGGAGTATACGTTGAACAGCGTTGCGATTGTTATTCTGCATATTGCCATAGACATGGATTAAGAGTGAGTAATTCACGTCTCCGAAGAGATTCTTTTGATTATGACAAGCTGCGATATGCCTGCTCCACAGGCTAAGCAGACCCTCACACTACTGTTAAGTAGCAGGACTTTGTTTCCAAAGCACCTTAACACAGGGGATATGAACAGTTGACTGTAACAACATGAATGAGACCTTCATGAGACCTTCAAAGATCACTTGTGGCGGACGTAAAAGAGTACAAGGATATTACACACACAGTTCAAACAGGCACGAAAAAAAGGGAGATCAATGCTTCCTGTTCTTCCCCCTCGTTAGTGTTGTGGACCTGATCGTAGCGTTTCACTTTCTCCGATACACTTTCAGCCAACCTGCAACCTTACAAGCATTCCATAACACTTCTGCTTTCAAGGAGAGTAAAATATCATCCCGACATTGGTCAAAAACTATTCCTATACTATACTTCAAATACTATTCCTATATACACGTTTCACTCAGCCTTCGACGGCACCGCTGTGAAAAGAACCCTTAGAACTCATGAAGTTAGAGTAGCACTGATGGGACAGGCGTTGAGGAAAGAAGGGAATCCTTTCCAAGTTCCTACTGCTCCATATGAAATCCTTCGTAGTGTAACTCCTATGGAGACCCCATTAGGAAGCGTTGTTTCATTTTATCTCTCTGTACACGCGTATTTCCTTATGTGTCCACAAGCAAACTCTCTGTCCATCTCCCCTGTGTTCCTCCTGGCATGAAAGAGCGTGAACCTCCAAGTCAAGCAGTAGCTGATTTCACTGTTTCTATATCCGTGTTACTCTACAGTGAACGCCTTCCTTCTCTTTATGTCCTGCAAAGCAGTTTGATCTTCCTGCTGCGGACGGTAATAGCCCTCGTCTACGGTGGTCTCTTGCTTCTTCTTGTGCGAAGATCTTTGTTGTTTCTTCTTGTCTGTTTTGCAGGGGTTCTTTCCTTCGATAGCGACTCTTACACTTTTACTTCTGCATTAACCTTACTCTTCTTCCGTCTCTGCTCTGATGTCTTCCTTATTCACTACTTCTTCTTACACCTTTTCGCTCTCTCTCTCATTCCATTTCTCTTGATAACGACTCTCTCTTTCCTCCTCTACAATGCACCTTTGGCACTCCGAGTGGATCCAGCTACCCTGCTGTGGCTATGAACGTCTCTTTCCTGCTTATTCTTCTTCTTCTTCTTCTTCTTCTTCTTCTTCTTCTCTGAGTCCTTTGTGTGTCTTGAAAGATACATAGAAGAAGATTTTCTCTCTCTCTCTCTCTTTCTTCTGCTACGACAAAGTATCAGTCCACACGGTGCATGCTTCCTCACATCTTTCTTTCTACAGAAGTGCCCCTTCTCTTCTCTCTGTTCATCTTCTCTATGTGCAAAGACAGCTACTCTCCAGCACTACTCTGCGTGCGGTTGGGGACGAGGAGACGCCAGTGCGACTGACTGACGGTCGCTGCTGCTGCTGGTTTCACCAGTGCTGCTTCTCTCAAGTTCACTGGTGCTGCTGCGTTGCTGTGCATAGGCCGCAGCTGCTGCAGAACACCACCACCGAAGAGGAGCAGCGCATGCTCCTCCTACTCTTCCTCTGCGGCTGCTGCAGCAGCAGCAGCAACAGCAACAGAGCAAGGAGAAGATAACGTTCCGCCCTCTTTCTCTGGCTGCAGCACCTCTGTTGTCTGTGTAGCAGCAGCAACAGCAGCACAGCAACGACAGCAGCAACGGCAGCAGCAACAGCAAACGAGGCAGCACTTGTTGGTGTTCTCTGATGAACACGAAAAACATGTTGTTTTATATTGTTCACCCTGCTATTCACCTTGTAAATAATAACTCTGGATTTGTGTGTTATGATCACCCCTTTTACAACTGTCATTCTGGTTGTCCTTTCTCCTTTCTTTTATACCTCCCTTCCCCGCCGCCTCTCTCTGCCCCCCACCGCAAATACCGATTTTTTTTTTTCACTTTCTCCTTTTCTTCTTGTTCGTTTTTTCCGTTTCCTCCTTCCGCTTTTTTCTTTTTTCTTTTTGTCGTGTGCATTGTCCTTTTTTTAAAGCAGGAAAAAAGTCTTCCTCCCGAGGGGAACACTACGCAAATCCCTTTGAACGCAAATTTCAACCACACATACGACTCCCTTTTGTTAGCATTTGACCTTCCTTCACCCATCAAAACTTTGTCACTTGTATCGCTGCATTTTCTCTCTTCTTTCCTCTTTCTACCCGCTCCCCGTCTTCCCCTCCCTCCTGTTGCTACAGCCGTCTGTCCATAGACTCCCTCTTGCTGCTGCTTCAGTATTTGCTGCTGCTCTGTCGCCGCCTGCTGCTGTTGCTGCTGTTACACCTGCCTTGCTGGGGCTCTCTGTTCTATTTACAGCTCCCATCCACCTGCTGGAAGAAAATCTTTCAAACATCAACATTTCCTTCCTCCTCCCGCCTCTCTCGTATTCGTGCTCACTGTGCGTATATATCCATTCGAAAAGAAAACCTCTCGAAAAGTGCAGTCTCAAGGAGGTCAGCAGCAGCAGCAACAGGAATTTCACATAATTTCAACAACAGGAGGAAGCTTCTCTTTAAAACTTCACCACATGAACCACAACGGAATACCCATCTCTGCTGCAGCAATTACTGGTGTTTAGCGGTCTCTTCTGCTGCAGTCTTCGTTGCTGCAGTAGTCTCTGCTGCAGTGGACGTTGCTGCACTGGTCTTGGCTGCTGAGCAGCAGCAGCAAGCTGTCGGTAGGAGAGACACAAAAGTCAGTTAGGACCGAGGTTGACGGCACCCGGGGAAGTGCAGAGAGCCGCAGCAGCAGCAACAGGAGTTTCTTCTGCAGCAGCGTAGCACTCTGCAATTCTTTTGAGGGATAATCCCACTGCAGCTAGCGAGAGGTGTGGAGGGGGTTTCTTGACTGGAGGAGCAGCAGCAGCAGTAGCTGCAGCAGCGGTGAAGTCCATGAGAAGCTGCGGTGGAAGACGTGTCTTTATGTTCTTCCAGGAGAAACGCATTCATTCCTGTCAGAGAAGTCCGCATATATCTCTTTTCAGACGGCCGCGAGGGAGTTCCGGCGTGTGTACGTACACCTGCGGGGAAACAAGGGAACGTGGACCCACGGTTCAGGTGTACATACACTGCATGCTGGAAGACAGGCAACAACGATATTCATCGACGGGAAAAGAAGTTCACTCGCAGGAGGTGCTGGCATCACTCGTTGCAGGCAATCAGGAGCTGCTTTCTTCTTCCTTTGATTCATAGTGTGGGGAGGCACAGTGCTTGTGCACGTAGCATTGCGGGCTGCTGCTAGACTGCCGCTTACGTGCGGAGCTGTGTATCAGTTTCCTGCTGTTGCAGCTGCTGGAGTAAGATACAACAGGAGACACTTGTGGGGTTCCACTACTGCAGCAGGTGGTACTGCAGCAAAGTTGGTAGGAGATTGGCTCCTGCATCCCTCCTGGTACTGCAGCAGCAACGTTGCCTTCCCCCGAGTTGCTGCGACATTAGTTCTGCTGCAGTCGAATCGCCGCAGAAAAGAGGAACTTTCTTCCTCCTGCTGCTGCTGCTGCGGTACTGGTTGTATTTGCTGCAGTCGCAGCAGCAGCAGCAGCACATTCTCTTGTCTTTCTGGAGTGAGTGCAAGAGTGCTGCAGCACCAAACCCCACACATACTGCTGCATGTATTCTTTCCACAGCTAAGCGCTGCAGCAGCACAGACCCCACAAACTGCTGCTGCTGCTGCAATTCCGTCTCTGCCGCAGGAGCGTCTGGGAGGAGGATTTCTCCTCGCTGCTTTGAAGTCCTATTGCAGGTTTTTGTAAGAGTTGCTGCTGCTTTCACTCGCAGTCATAGATGGCGATGCCAGCAGGCCGTGGGCGGCATATGGTGCTGCCGGCATGGATGACCCAAGGGACTTCAGCAGCAGGCAGCAGCAGTTTAGCTGCTGCTTTGGGTCGTCCTTCACCCCTGAACGGAGGAGGTACAGCAGGGGAGACATCAGCAGCAGTAGCAGGGGTGACTACTGTTCTCCCATCTGCTTTGCTTCCGGGGATAGCAGGTCCTAGCATAGTGCAACAGCAGCAACAGCAGCAGCAGGCAATGTCTTCTAGTGCTGCTGCGGCAGCCGTTGCATGTGTGGGGTCTCTTGCGCCTACACTGAACGATTCTTCTCTCGTGGATCCAGGGGGGAGTAGAAAAGCAACAGCAACAGGTACAGCAGCAGAAGAAGTTGGTGGTGAGATGAGTAGGCGCACTCCAGACACTGCTGCTGCTGCTGTGAACGGAGGGGGGGTGCTTGGAGGTACAACACTAGCAGCAGCAGTGCAGCAGGCAGTAGTGCGGAATCGGTGGTTGCGGGATGATGAGCGCCGGAGCAGCAGCAGACGGCGCCGGATCAGCAACAGCTGCAGCAGCAGCCGCTCGTGCGGAAGGAGACAGCGCAGCAGCAGGAGACAACGGGGATCTCCGGCGGACTCCGAGACGAGAGATAGGAGTCGCAGCAGCAGCAGCCCTGCAGGAGGGAAAGGTGGAGAAAGCAGCAGGAGTATCAGAGAAGGAGGGGAACACGAAAGAAGAGAAGGCAGAAGTCGACGGCGTTTGAGCGAGGGAGGCAGCAGAAGGAGAAGCAGCAGCAGCAGAAGCGGTAGCGGGAGACGGCGTCTCCACCGCGAATGGAGAGACAGGAGCAGAAGTTCTGGTGCGTGGAGAAGCAGCAAGAGACGTCGCGCTGCTGGGGGTGGAGAAGGAGACAGCGAGAGCGAGACAGGCAGAAGAAGAAGAAGAAGCAGCAGCCGACATCGTCGCAGGAGAGAAAGCAGCAGCAGACATAGAGATCATCACAGCAGCACAAGCCGCTGGAGGGGAAGAAGTGGTAGCAGACGCAGGGATCATCATCACATTCACCATCATCACCGAGAAGAAGACTCCGAGACGAGACGCGCTTCAGCAGCCTCACGAGGAGTAGGAGGAGCAGGAGGAGGAGGAGGAGCTGCAGCAGCAGCAGGAGGCAGCAGAAGACGCAGCAGAAGCAACAGCAGCAGCAGAGGAGGAGGAGGAGGAGTAAGAGGAGGAGATAAAGAGAGAGGAAGCCGTCACCGCAGAAGAAGCAGCAGCAACAGTCCTCCTCAAGTCAGAAGACATTCAAAAGAAAGAAGAAGCAGCAGCAGAAGCCCTCAGCCGCGACGCAGCAGAGATGCTGAAGAAATCACCAATAGCCAGGCAGCAGCAAACCGTCGCTCTTCAAACTCACGCAGCCCGCCTGGTGCTGAGCTGGCCAGTGCAGCTACTGTTGCAGATAGGTATGGAGATTCCCTCTCTGCTAAGATCGTGACTCTGCTTCGAAAACCTCTTCAGGAATTGATGTCTCCCAAAAAACAACCTGATCATAAATAGACTCTGACTGGGCCGTCGCTTACATACACCCACATATACAATATTTATATATATATATATATCATGTATATATCACGCATATATATATATATATATATATATATATATATATATATATATATTGTATGCGTGTGTGTAACCTGCTTTTAAGTGACTGCAGGTATATCCATATATATATATATATATTTATATATATATATATATATATATGTGGATATATATGTTCGCGCTATAGGGGGGGAAAGACATGTAGAAGGCATTTCGCATGCTAAGGGGTTAATATTTGGCAGTCACATCAAAACATATTGAACATATCCATAATATATATATGTATATATGTCTCTCTCTCTATATATATGTATGTATGTGTGTCTACGTATATATGTATATATATATATATAGATATACATGCGTATATAATAGCGTTGGCTAGACGGGTCGCACGTCAGGGTTCCCGTGGATAAGGAAGAGTTGCGTATTCGTGCTGCATACATCATCTTGGCTTTTGCGAGGATGGATAGAGCGTAGTGAACTTGATAACCTTGTTTTCTGTATATTGCTCTTCTGCCTTTCGTGGTCTTGTGACAGTTCATATCTTCCCTCCTTTATCTACTGTCCCCAGCCGAAACGGACGGAGATTTCTTCACATGCATGCGCATCTCTTCCAGTGCTATACTCACGCGGTGTATCTGTCGTTGTTCATATATCCATATATCGAGAGAGAGAGAGAGATAGAGACAAAGAGAGAGAGAGAGACAGAGACAGCTATATACATAGAGATCTAGACATATATGTATATATATATATATATCTCTATGGGCACTTGCCTGGTGTTGGCTATAAATCTGAACTGTCTCTCTGTATGTATATATATATATATATATATATATATATATATATATATATATATGCATGTATATGTAAAGTGTGTGGAGGATAACATGTGGAGGGAGACGCGAAGTGGTGAAGTCAGCGCTACTTGGTTTACGAGGCATGCGGTGTAGCTAGCTCAGGACAGAGAAGAAGTGTTTAAAGTGTATTTGCGGTGTACATACACTCGGTGTTCGTGTGGCCGTGCCTTGTGCACCATAAATGTGGATGTGCTCACGTGGGTTTAGTACAATTGGGGTGTATGTGTGTGCATAGTCTTTATGCATGCTCACTGTATGTACACCCCGTATATCTGAGATGTATGTACACCCCATGTATCGAAGGCGTATGTACATCCGATGTATCTGAGGTGTATGTACACCTGATTGGCGCCTACATGGATGTGTTTGGGGCGTTTTTGGGTTTTTTCAGAATTTTGGAAATCAGACAAGTACCACACGCGAGACGTGGGCGGCTCAGAAAGGATCTTCTTCGATGTCTGGGCAGCGAGGTGCGAGCTGCAGCAGCAGCAGCAAATCTTCACATGCAGCATCATTCCCCCATATCCGACATGCAGTTGAGATATTTGCAGATCTTAATCTCGTGTCTCTCTGCGGTGCATTGGGCGTCTCGTCTTACTTTTCTTCTTCAAAACATGTGTTCTGCAATACATCATCCCCCCGCGTGCTTGCAGGCAGATATGATACTCTGCAGCAGCAGCAGCAGCAGACGCGGTGCGCAAATTTCTTCAGGCTGCAGCAGCGTGGATTTCTTATGCCCTCCCTCTTCTCTCACGTTGAACCTGACAGATCTTTTGGGTGCTTACCTCCTGTTGTTCTCCTGACAGAGATGTCTGTGTATGTTATGTGAATGTATGGTTTACCTGCAGCTAGCTAGGTGCATATATATTCGAGATGAGGTGACAGCAGCGGTGCTGCGTATATTCTCGATGACTAGTGAATGTGAATTGAGACATGTAGAGACACGTTTACCTGGATGTATATTCGAAGAGCAGCAGAGTGCGAGAGAAGTGGAAGAAGAGAACGGCAAGACTTGGAGCTTGTTTCTGTTTTTGTTTTCAGGAGGATTTCTACGCAGAAGATCGGCACGGGAAGGGCTATCGGAGAGAAGCGTATATCAACGAGTGCGCATGATGATGCGTTCGCATAACACTTATCATTCTTCTAACTTTCCCCTTCTCTTTTCTTCCTCCTCTCTCTCCTTGTCTATGTTCCCCATGTAGTAGTTGACATCTCCTCTTCTTCTTCGCACGTTTCTTGGCAATCGGAATCATTCAGATACATTCTCGACCCACGTCTCTTTGTAGGCATTGTCTCTTCATGTGCCGACACGTCTCCGTAGCCTCATGAACATCTACGAAAGAAACATACGAAACAGAGAGAGAGAGAGAGGGAAAGAGGGAGAGAGAGGGACAGGGGGGTTCAGAGTATGTAGAGATACACGTATATGCTTGTATATATCTGTGTAGATCCCTACATGTGATATCCACATGATAGAGAGTTATTAGATGCTTCTAGTCTGTGTCCTTGTCTGAGACGTCCAATATATATATTTGTATATGGTTGTGGACTATAAGCTTTAGTGCCTGCATCTCTTTTTTTTTTTTTTTTCTTTTTTGCACTTTCCTTCGCTTCTCTTTCTATTCTTCTTCTTCTTCTCTTCTCTGAGTCGCTCTTATCTTCTCTCTCCTTTTTGTGAGGCTCCTCTGCCTGCTGTTCTGCTTCCTGCTGGCCTCGATGTCTCTTCTTCTTTTTCTGTTGGCATCATCTGGCGACGGCTTCTGTATTGCTTCATTTTGTATGATGCACATCTCTCTTCCTCTCTTCTTTTCCGTTTCAGCTATTCTTTTTTTGCTTCTGCATGCACTGAGACTTTCAGGATGATCATGCGAGCACCCCCCTGCGAAGAAGTGCGCGTGGCCAAGCGCCTCTTCCTCGAAGAAGCTCCAGTAAGCACGAAGAGCACATATACCTGCATCTCCCTGTTCATCTCTCTATATATATGCAGCTTGATTTGCATAGCTATATGTGCAGGTATGCATGTATCTATACATCTTCCACTCTGCCGTCGAATCTAGCTCTTTCTGTTTCTCTCTTTCTCTCTCTTTCTCCCTATATATATATATATGAGACTGTATCTGTGTGTATGCGTTATATGTATATATCTGAACGGCTGTGCTTGTCTACGATGCACTGAGAGAAGGGGGTATCTCTTCTACGACTGCCGTATACAGATGTAAATATATATATATATAATATATAATATATATATATATCTATATATACATATATAGATATATATATATGTATATATAGATATATGTATCGATAGATATATATTCAGATCTCTGAAGTAGGTGGAGATACATGAGGGGGCATCTACAGAACTGCATTTCTCTGTTCCTCTCGAACTCTCTGCGTCGATAAGGTTGTCTCCTCTGTGGGGAGATATATATATATATGTGCATATTTGTATATCGCGGTGTTGCAGCAGTGTGAAGTAGATAGCGCATGCAAGGATTTTTTTGGAATTGCAGGATCATTCCTTTTGTTTGGACATGGAAGAGCATTCAAACGGAGGAAAAGACGCGATTGTGTTATACGAATGCAAAAAAGGCAAAATGGTGCGGGTTTATGTCTTCCGCGGTAAGTGAACTTTTTTTTCCAAAGAAAAGATCAAGAAAAGGAAGAAAGAAGAAGATAAAGAAAAGGAAGAAAGAAGAAGAAAGAGAGAAGGGAGGAAGAAGAAGATAGAGAGAAGGGAGGAAGAAGAAGAAAGAGAGAAGGGAGAAAGAAGAAGATAGAGAGAAGGGAGGAAGAAGAAGAAAGAGAGAAGGGAGGAAGAAGAAGAAAGGGAGAAGGGAGGAAGAAGAAGAAAGAGAGAAGGGAGGAAGAAGAAGAAAGGGAGAAGGGAGGAAGAAGAAGAAAGGGAGAAGGGAGAAAGAAGAAGATAGAGAGAAGGGAGGAAGAAGAAGATAGAGAGAAGGGAGGAAGAAGAAGATAGAGAGAAGGGAGGAAGAAGAAGATAGAGAGAAGGGAGGAAGAAGAAGATAGAGAGAAGGGAGGAAGAAGAAGAAAGAGAGAAGGGAGAAAGAAGAAGATAGAGAGAAGGGAGGAAGAAGAAGAAAGAGAGAAGGGAGGAAGAAGAAGATAGAGAGAAGGGAGGAAGAAGAAGATAGAGAGAAGGGAGGAAGAAGAAGAAAGAGAGAAGGGAGAAAGAAGAAGATCAAGAAAAGGGAAACAGAAGAAGATCAAGAAAAGGGAAACAGAAGAAGAAGAAGAAGAAGAAGAAGAAAAGGGAGAAAGAAGATAATGAAAAGGGAGAAAGAAAAAGAAGAAAAGGGAGAGAGATGAAGACAAGGGAAACAGAAGAAGATAAAGAAGAAAAGGGAGAATGAAGAAGAAGAACATATTTCTTGTGCGCGCGCGCTGATCTCTCTCTATCTCTCTCCTTGGCGTCCTACATCTCTATATGTATGCACTCTTCAAATATATAAACATAGCATGCTGCTGGTGATATACTGGCCGTGTGGGAGGAGGTAGCAGGTGCAGGCATATCATCTGCATATATAGAGATGCATAGATACAGATACGTCTTCTTTCAAGTTGAAAAAAGGAAATATATTTTCTCCTATGTCTTCGCCTTCTCCTTCTCTTCTTCTTTCTCTAAAAGGTCTATATAGAGAAGCTTACATATCTCTTCTGCTTTCATTCTCTCTCTACAAATGAATATATGCATATGTAAATATATATATATATTTAATTGTAGACACATGAATATATACACATATATATATATATATATATATATATATATATATATGTTTTGGTGTGACAGATATAGATGTGAAGATGTTATCTGAGAGAGAAATATGAACTGAAGAAGAAGAAAAAGAAAAATTCGAAGAAGAAGAAGAATATGCTGCTGGTGGTGATAGTGCTGATAGTGCTGCTGCAGTGTGTTTGCATGTGTTTGCTGCTGGTGATGATGGGATGCAGATAGCGAAGGCCTTGTTCGTGGATATGTGCCTTTGGAGAAATTCAAGCAAACGCGGATTTATGAGAAGATGTGGAAATACTGCACGAAGAAAGGTCTGTCCAAAATATCTCATAGCCCCACATTTGTTTCGATAAAAGTTTTTCCTCCCATAGATAGATCTCTTGAGAAAGAGACGAGACGTAAGTATCCCGAAATGTAGTGGAGATGGAGATATACAGCAGTCCACGTGCAGAGAGACTTGGAAAGGAGTCCGAAGAATCTCTTCATAAACATATATCCTCCTTGGGGCAACCTGACGTATAGAAGAACTAACAACTCTTCTTCAACAATCAGAATCACACGTAGGACTGCTGCTCTTATCACTCTCTCTTTTTTCTTCCCTTCATAAATATATATATATATATATATATATATATATATATACAGAAGGTAACAGTGAGCAACAGCAACAGCAACAGCAGCAACAGCAACAGCAACAGCAGCAACAGCAACAGCAGCAACAGCAACAGCAACAGCAGCAACAGCAACAGCAGCAACAGCAACAGCAACAGCAGCAACAGCAACAGCAGCAACAGCAACAGCAGCAACAGCAACAGCAACAGCAACAGCAGCAACAGCAACAGCAACAGCAGCAACAGCAACAGCAGCAACAGCAACAGCAACAGCAACAGCAGCAACAGCAACAGCAACAGCAGCAACAGCAACAGCAACAGCAGCAACAGCAACAGCAACAGCAGCAACAGCAACAGCAACAGCAGCAACAGCAACAGCAACAGCAGCAACAGCAACAGCAACAGCAGCAGATAGAAGCGTTGGTATGTATGGTAGAGAAGAAGAGATTGAAGGACGGGAGAAGGGGGGGGGGGTGGGGAAGAGGGGGGGGTGTGTATGCAGCATTTCTTTCTTCTCCAGAGATATAGATGTCCACATTTGTGGGGGAAGGTGATGTTCACGGCAGTGCATCTGTGTGGAATAGCTGCTGCTGTTACTGCTGCTGCTGAAGCGCAGCTGTCACTCTTTCTTCTGCGTGTGTCTCTCCGATGATCGCAGAGAAGCCCTGTAAGTCTTCTTCTTGCTCGACACCCTCCTCCTGACGCGCGCGACTCGTATTATATGCTGCTATTCACCATCAGCGATTCACTTTCAGCATGCTTCTCTTTGCAGATCATCGCTCTAGAATACGCTTTTATCTCCACCCCCACCTTCCTCATCCTCCTCCTCCTCTTCTCACTTCCCTTTCATCACCTACATGCAGCGATGTGCATGTTTATATATGGAGATCTATGAGGCATCTCTTCACATATGTAGATGATGGAGAGTGAGATACAATATATACGATGATGCCTATACGGAGGTCCGACAACACATCGAAAGTTCGAAGAATATCTCTATAGACACATATCCTTCTTGTCGCTATCAAGAGAGAAAGACAAAAAATAATTATATATATATGTATGATCTGTTTCTTCTTTTTTTTCTTCAGCAGCAGCAGCAGCAAGATGGGGATTGACGTTTCGGGGACCCCTCCGTCCGTCTCTCTTTTCCTGTACCTGATGAGAAGTTTGTGTCTTTTGAGGGCGCGTCTATTTCGTTTTCCAGAAGAAAAACTTTTCTTTCTCTACTTGAGCGAGCGACGCATCGATACAGTTATGTCACACCGATGTGCCTGAGAGGGACTGGACGACGCAGCTGTGCTGCTGCCGATTCTCGATAGACATATCTACTCACAAAGACACAAAGAGAAAGAGTAAAGTATACACCTTCTATCTCTCTTTCTCTCTGTCTTTCTCTCTTCTTCTTCTTCTTCTGTAGACCTTAACCTCTCGATCTCAACCTCACGACCTCATATATACCATATATATATATATATATGTATATGTGTATATATGTATGTCTCTGTATATACTGCTTGAGGTTTTCTACCTACCCTAGATATAGATATATAGATATTGATATAGATATTGATATATGAGAATTTGTTGACATCGAAGGCTTTACAAGAGGGAGGAGAAAGATCTTTTTTTTTTCCTTTGCGGAACGTGATGTGTGTTGGTTGTTGCCCGGCAGGCGTTCCCTCGGACTGCGTGCATCACTACTTTGACTATATGAACGAACCAGAGGTCATTGAATGAGCGATAGACTGTGGTGAACAGCAGGATTGTTGCTATCAATCAATGAAAAAGTCATGTTATTCGAAAAATGTGGGAAGAAACTCCTCTTCCCCAACCCTACACGTCTGCGAGGAGACACTTCGCTCCCCAGCCCCACACGTCTCTCTATATCTCCCTTCTCTTCACACAAAAGACACATACCGATATATCATGTTATACAGGTGTACATATAAAAGAGAGACACTTATACACAGAGTGTAGATGTATATCCCTTCATATATGCAGAGAGATACGTCTCTCTCTCTCTCTTTATATATATATATATATACAGTGTATATAGTGTAGATGTATATCCTTTCATATATGCAAAGATATGATAGCGTAGAGAGAGAGAGAGAGAGAGAGAGAGAGAAAGAGAAGGATGAACATGCTTTCCGTGTGGGTTGCACGTGTGGAGACAGGAGAAGATGTTTTCTGGAAGACGTTGTGCCTCCCAGCATCATACGTAGACGTGGAGATATCTCTCTCTCTCTCTCTACATCTTCTATGTATATATATATATATAGAGAGAGAGAGACAGATATGTATATATACTGGAAAAGGGATATTGGTATGTATGAACACAAGACAAAATGTGAAGGTGAAAGGGATGTGTAACAAAGGTCCTTGGACTAAAAAAGAAGAAAGAGATTGAAGTGTGGATCTTTACTCTATATGTAAAGGTATACATATATATATATATATATATGTCTATGTATATATATGTATATGTGTATATATGTATATGTATATATGTATATGTATATATATGTATATATATGTATATGTATATATATGTATATGTATATATATGTATATATGTATATATATGTATATATATATATATATATATATATATATATTGCAATTTTGTTTTTGCGAATGAAAGAGAAGACTTCCACGTGAGGAGAGAGGTGTCCAGTCGATGCTTGCTTTGTTTAAACAACAGCAGCTGAATGTCACTCCCATAAGGAAGCAGAAGGACAAAGGATTGCTGCTGCGGTTCTCTCTTTCATAGGTCTGCTGCTGCTCTGCATGCACCGTGAACCTTGCTGAAACAAAAAAAAGTGGAGGCCCTTCAGAGCAATGGACAACGACGCATGTCTGTCGACTTCCCTTTGTTGACATCTTCAACGATGTCTTCGCGTATATCTACATGGAGGACAGAGAATGTTGTAGTATGAAGGAGAGAGACCTTTATGACGGTTAGAGATATACAGGGATATATGTGTATTACAGTCGTATAGAGATCAATATATATATATATATATATCACAGTGATGTATATATATGTATATAGACATGAATCACCGCAATGTAGAGATCTATATGTGAATCACAGCGATATATATATATATATATAACGCCGATATAGAGATATATATATGAAGTATAGAGTTGTATATAAATGCAAAACAGAACGACGTTGATACCGAAGGCGTCTGCTGTTGATTCCGCTTCACTCGGAGACTGCAGGGACGTTCTTCTGCATGCATTCTGCGCAGCAGCACGTGTAAAGCCTGTGCCAGTAAATAAATAAATATATATATATATATATATATATATAGGGAGAGAGAGAGAGATAAGTGTAAATCTGACTACGGAGTGTATATTTGAAAATGGAGTTGAAGGAAGGGAGGTCTATGTTCGGCATCTCCCCCTGCATGCAGACGAGTGTTCGTCTTTTAAAAAAGTAGAGACGTTTTATCCACGTAGAGAACGAGATGCGGATGCAGATATACCCATCCCACAGATGCACGCAAAGATAACATGCAGACTCCTTTTTTTCTTCCCGTCCCTCTTTTTCTTCCTTTCATCTTCTGGGCGCATGCACTGCCGACATGACAGCAAAAATCAGCCTGCTGACACCCAGTTGATATTCTGCTTTCTTCTCCATACTCGCATAGCAGCAGCTTTGTCGCTCTCGCACACACTGCATGCATTCAGCAGCAGCAGCACTGTCCTTTATTATAGTCTCTGTGGTAGAGCAGCAGCGCTTGGATGAGGATACACCTGCATGCATGCGTCTCCGAGAGGCGTAGCTGTGTGCATGCATGCACAGCAGCAACAGGCGCATGCACAGCTAGAACAATACTGTGGAATAGCTTCTTCTGAGGGATACGTCTGCGGTTGTGTTTCTGCGTGGAGTTGCGTTTCTGTAGAGAGCGAAAGCAAAAGGAATCTCATCGATTTCTCGGGCCTGCGGTGACGCACGCACCAGAACGCTCTGTAAATCGAGATCCCCTGCATGCGTAGAGTGTGACATGCACACACGTATTGAAATGTGACTGCATGCACACGTACTGGAGTGTAACTGCTTGTACGCACAGTCTGTGAATCCATGCACTCGTATAATAGTGGGACTGCATGCACGCGTATGAAAGTGGGAGTGCATGCACGCGTATGAAAGTGGGAATGCGCGCGTGCAGTGTGTAGAGTCAGGCTGCATGCGTTTAAATATCTCGAGTGAGCCTGAGAGGCATTATGTGCATGCGCAGAGCACCAAGAGATCTGCAGCGACATGCTCTGCCCTGCTTGAATAGACACGAGAGATGCGTCTAGCAAGCAGCAGATGTGTCTAGCAAGCAACAGATGTGTCTAGCAAGCAGCAGATGTGTCTAGCAAGCAGAGCATGCTCTGCCTTGGTGAGTAGACATACCTGGATGAGGACAGAGTAGCTGTAGTTCCACAGACCGCAGAGGCGTCTGCGTGACGTGGGTGATTATGGATGATGTGGATATATTGCAGATATGCATGCAATGCATGCACCGAGGTGCCTTCTGTCAGCATGCAGCCGACATCACGCCAGCAGGATGCGTGCATGCGTATCAGTTCAGTGAAGCCGAGTGAAGTCACCCTTTGGTACGCATGCTGCATGGATGCAGCTCGGGCTGCGAAACACCTGCTTTCTGATCGCAATAATCATTCTCTATATATAGCAGATCCTCTATGTATACATATATACAACAGATCCCCTACCTATCGTTTCCGTTGGGTTGGCAACTTTCGCGTATACGGAAATATCTACATAGACATATATATACACGTATACACAGGAATATGTACATATATATATATATATATATATATACATAAATACGCCCGCACATCTGTGTGACAGCAGATTGAATCCATGCTCACTGCATGCACGCGCATAGACGCGTTTTACTGCAGTGGAATTGATGTGGATTAAGTGTGCATACGTAACCTACATGTGAAGGTCGGCATATCCGTATCACGCATATTCAATTTGGATCTCCTGTAGAAAGCCTGTGCTGCTACAGAGCGCATGCATCCTGCATGCAAATTTCCGTGGATGGAACGCATCCACCTTGCACGCAAGTCACTTCGACGGAACAAGGCGTATATATATATATATATATATATATATATATATATATATATATATGTACATTTGTGTATATATGTGCATTTATGTGATCACGTGTATATATGTAGATGTAGGTAGAGGCGTATAATAGTCTGTGTATAGTGTTGCACGCGCGCATGCACTTCAAAATAAGCAGAAGTTCAAGAAGTGAAGAAGGCGTCCCCAGAGGAAAGAGAATACAGAGATACATACACATCGTATTCACAATCGCCGCATTGAAGTCATGTTCACATACTCCTGCTGTGTGTGCTGCTAATGATGCGCGACCCGTGGAGACCTGCATATATTCACTTCTGTGATTTCCACCTGCGTTCTGTCATTCTCTTCACCCTATGTTGCTCATACCAAGGGTCGTTTTTGTGCTACATAATGAACTTCCATCTCCAAAGTGTAAGTGGAGATCTGGAAGTTGGAAGTCCTGCAAATTTCCCTGGCTCCGGTGTACATACACGCCGAAAAGAAAACGGAGTAAATTTCTGGGAAGCTAAAAAGGTTTTTTTCTCCTCTGGCAAAAGAGCGCATGATTCATTGCACTGGCTAAGAAACACCATTTCTTCTGGTGTACATACACCCGACCAGATTGCAAACCTCAGTGAGATGTAGGTAATACACATCATCACGCCTCCTCTGGTGTCGTTACACCGTAGGAACGGATCCTACGCAGATCCAATAATATCCTCAGGTGTGGGTACAAACAGAGAAATCTTCGGGTGTTTGAAGAAGTTGAAAAAAGTTCGTGGTTTTGCGGGGAATAACATGAGTAAGGGAACTTCAGATAGACAAGAGTACTGTTCGTTGCGGTGTACGTACACTGGAAAAAAAAACTCTTCCGGACTGTATACGTTGGAGAATGATCAGGTATATAGGAGGAAGAGAACCTTTATACAAATAAGAAATCCACTTCCAGCAGTCTCCAGACACCAGATTCGGGCAGAGAAGGTAAGTGCGTGGTAGGAGACTAATTTCGCGTGTACGTACACCGATGTGAAAAAACCCTTTGAAAAGAAGTTTATCCAACTTTTGCTTTCCATCCCGTGTCGTCGCGACCGCTGGAGACTCCTACTGAGGGCATGCACCAGCAAACAGTGCAAAGACGCAGATTCACCCGTGCTTGCAGCTATGAGAAAGATAGTCTTCTACTGGTATTCACTCGTGTATAAATGCGCATGCAGCAACAGCAACAGAAGCTCCGCTGGTCGACTTTTTCGCTCTACTATTGATTTCTCTTCCTGCTGCTGTCTCCTTTTGTGCGTTTGCTGCTGCGATTCTCTTCCTGCAACTCTCCTCCTCCTGCTGCTGCTGCTGGTGTCTCTCTGCTGCTGCTGCTGCTAATGCGTCTCTGCTGCTGCTGTTCCTGCTGCTGCTAGTGCGTCTCTGCTGCTGCTGCTAGTGCGTCTCTGCTGCTGCTGGGACGGTGCTGCTGCCGAAAATAGACAACTCTTTCGGCTGCTGACGTGCTGTTTTTTCCCAGTGTCGAAGCTGTTGATGCATGCGCCGAAGTTCACTGCATGCGCTGTCTTCGTAATCCTTCCAAAGTCGCTGCTTTCTCTGTTTGTGCAATGCTCGCTGCTGCTTCTTTCTCCTGCTTGCAGACCTGCTGCTGCTGCTGTTGCTACTGCAGCGATCACCTCAATTGGTGCTTCAGACGCGCAGGCCCCTTCCACGAAGCAGCAGCAGCAGCAGGACGCCTAGCAGCAGCAGCAGGACGCCTAGCAGCAGCAGCAGCAGGACGCCTAGCAGCAGTAGCAGGACGCCTAGCAGCAGCAGCAGGACGCCTAGCAGCAGGAGCAGCAGCACCTGGAATGTCATCTGCAGGAGTAGAAGAAGGAATACTCACCTTTTTTCCCAATTTAACGAAAAAAACAGAACAGCAGAATATCATCAGTTCACCTTGGCTAATCTCTTTGCAGGTGTGATACCACCTACAAAGATCTTCCCTATCTATGTTTGCTAATGCTCCTCTATTTGTGCAACTCCGTCCTCTTTTTGTTGTTCTTTTTTTATCTGTGTCGAAATTGTTGTGTTTTTTTCTTCTGTTCTTCCTTGCTTTGTCGTCTGCTTCTTTGGTGCCCCTCTTTCATCTTCTCTTTCTCTCTCCATACACTGCTGCTGACGATTCTGCTGTTCTTCTGTTGAATGGATGCCTGCGCTGCAGCACGTCCCAGGTTCTTCGTTTTCTTCTTCTGTCTCGTCTCTTTTGATTGCTCTCCACTTTTCATGACATCTTCTCTTTGAAAGCGTGCTCCCCGAAAGGCATGCTGTCCTGCTGCTGCTGCTGCTGTCAATTCCACTTCGGCTGCTGCAGCTGCTTCTTCTCCCATTCGCGAACCTCTTCCTGCTGCTGCTGCTATTACTTCCTTCACTTCTGCTCCTTCTGCTGCTGCTACTTCTTCTTCCTTCACAACTTCTACTGCTGCTGCTGCTTCTGCTGCTGCGGCCCGCTTCTTGAACCGTCGAACCCCACAAAGCACATCCTGCTGCAGCAAAAGCAGAGACCGCAGCAGCACTAGGAGGAGGAGGAGCAGCAGCAGCAGACATCGCTTCAACAGGGGCAGCAGATACCGCAGCAGCAGAGGGGCATCTTGCTGCTGCAGCAGCAGAGGAGGAAGAAGACGCAGCAGATAGCACTGCATGAAGGGCAGATGTGCTCGGAGGGTGATGATGTCGTGTGTTAGCAGCAACAGCAGCAGGAATCAGCGCGTCTTTTGTTGCACATGTTCTTCCATTATTACCTCCTGCTGCTGCTGCTGCATCTGTTTTGAAAACTTCTACTTTTATCCCCTCTGCTGCAGCTTCTTCTTCTTCATCATACTCTTGCTTCCAGCGCGAAAAAAGCGTATAGAAGACAGCAGTGGTACCGCAAGAGCAGCAGCAAGCGCATAGCAGAGAGCAGCAGCAGACGCCGAGCAGCAGCAGCAGCAGCACGACTGCATAGTTTGAGAGAATAAAGGCCTTCAACCCGCTAACACGGGGGATGATGTAGATCCTCGCGGACAAAATCAACAGCTTGTCTGATGCTGGATAGAGATAGATTTTCGCTGTCCGTAGCTGCTGCAGCAGCAGCATCGGCACGTCTTCAAAGAAGAGCAGCACTACGCGTTTGCCTGCTGCTGCTGCTCCTCCTCCTCCTGACAGTCCGCCTCGCCCCACAGCAGCAGCAGCAGATGTAGCAGCAGATGCAGCTGAAAGAGGATATCGCAGATGTTGCTGTTGCTGCGGTGACAACAGCAGTTGCTGCAGGAAGCGCAGGGGAATCCCCACAAGTAATCTGAGAGGCAGCAGCAGCAGCAGATCGAGCAGCCAGAGCAGCTGCTTCCCTGGCCACAGCAACACTGCAGCAACAGCAGCAGCAGCATTTTTAATCATACAGGATATCCGCCAGATGCTATCATGTTGTTCACAGGAAAGAAAAACCTGCCGATGCAGCAGCAGCTCTTCTGCTAGCAGAGGTGCTGCATGCAGCAGTGCAGCAGCTCCTTCTTCTTCTTCTTCGCTGCTCGCTGCTGCTGCTGCTCCTGCTTGAAAAGGTTTCCAAAACGTGCTGCTGTCTGCTGCTGTTGGAAGCAGCGCCCGTGAGGCCGACGCCAGCAGGCGGTCGCGCACTCCAAATAAATAGACTCCCATCATCACAGCAGCAGCATCAGGAGCAGCAGCAGCAGCAGTCGCAAGAGCAGCAGGAAGGGGAGACAAAGAAAAAGACGCAGCAGAACTATGAGATGATGAACACAGAGCGGAAGCTTTTCCTGCTGTTGCTGCTTCCTTTCTAGAAAATGCGGATAACATATATGAAAGAGAAACATATACATCGACGTTCGTGCTGAGAGGAAGACTTCCTGCTGCATGTGCTGCTGTTGCTGCTGCATCAGATGAAAACAGCTGCTGCGCAGCTTCTTCTTCTGCTGCTGCTGCCTCTTCTGCTGCTGCTGCTGCCTCTTCTCTCCCGTCAAGATGTTTCTTTCTGCTGCTGATCCGCTCTTCTCTCGCTGCTGGTTCATTCCCGCTGCTGCTGCTGTGTCCCCGAGTCTCCCCTGCGCCTGCTGCACTGCGATCACCTGCTGCTGCTGCTCCTTTTGCTGCGGAGAAGCCGGGCAGCACCTCCCACGTTCGAGAAGAAAACCCCACCGTGGCCACGAATGCAGGGCCTGCTGCCAACAGCGCCTGCCCGTGTGCAGACAACCGAGCAGCACCAGCAGCAGCAAAGGAAGGAGCAGCAGCAGCAAAGGAAGGAGCAGCAGCAGCAAAGGAAGGAGCAGCAGCAGCAAAGGAAGGAGCAGCAGCAGCAAAAGGAGGAACAGCAGCAGCAAAAGGAGGAACAGCAGCAGCAAAAGGAGGAACAGCAGCAGCAAAGGGAGGAGCAGCAGCAGCAGCAAAGGGAGGAGCAGCAGCAGCAGCAAAGGGAGGAGCAGCAGCAGTTGGAAAGGAAAGAGTAGCAAGGGGAGGAAGACGGTAGGCAGACATTACAGTGGGAGCAACAAGAGAATCTCCAGCAGCAACAGGTGCATAAGCAGCAGCAGGCAGAGACGCAGCAGCAGCAGGGAGAGAATGAAGTGAAGCAACAGAACCGATAGGGAGGGCAGGCAGAGATGTCGTCAAAGGCGTAGTTCCAAATCGACCATCAACAAAGGAGGCAGGCTTCGCTGCTGCTACAGTAGCAGCAGCAACTCGCGTAAGGAAAGGGCCTGCCGAGTCTGCTGCGGACCCTGCTGCTGCTCCCGCTGCAGCAGTAGAAGACGGTACCAGACGTGCACCAGCAGCAGCATCATTCGAAAGAGCAGGAAACGAGACATCGCGTTCGCCTGAGCGAGCAGCAGTAGGTGATGGGATGCTCAAAGGAGCTTCTTTACTATACCAATGCGTAGCAGCAGCAGCAGCAGCAACGTCAAATTCGCCTCCTCCTGCTGCTGCAGCAGGAACCCCAGCAGCGCAGTCAACTGCATTAACAGTAGGAGAAGAAACATCTGCAAACAACGCTCTGCAGCACCCCACAGAGGGTTCAGTAGAAAAGAAAACAGCAGCATCTGCAGCACCAGGTGCATTACTGCGAGAGGCAGCAGCAGCAGCATCCGGGGAAGCAGCGGGGAGAAAAAAAGTAAAAAATGAAGGCCAGGTGTCTGTGCTGTTGCTGTCTGTCGTGTTGTTCACATTTGCTGCAGCAGCAACGTCATTCACAGCGTAGAAAAAGCCGTTTCTTCCCTCTTCGTCTCCGCTGCTGCTGCCGGCTCTTTGCTCTATGCTGCTGTCTGTTCTTCTTGTGTGATGATTCGCTCTGATCTCCTTCATGCTGCTGCTATTCCAATGTGTGTACCTGCTGCTGCTGCTACCGCCAGAGCTGCTGTTTGCTGTTAGACTAGGGAGCGCCTGGGGAGACGCAGAAGAAGCTTCCTGCTGCCGTTTGTGCACACTTGCTGCTGGTGCTGCTTCTTTAAAGAAAGAATGATCTCCTGCTGCACCTGAGAAAGGCAGAAACTTGGCTGCTGCTGCTGCCAGTGCTGCTGCTGTTGCTGTTGGCAGATATGCTGCTGCTTCTCTTGTTGTATCTGCTGCTGCAGGATACGAAGCATCCTCGATAACAACGACAGACGGCAGCAGCTGCTCGTGTTGCATCTCCAGCAGATGCTGCTGCACCTCTCGCTGATACTGTTGCTGCTCGATACGTCTATGCTGCTCGTCCTGGTGCTGCAATCGTGTGTGACTGGACTGCTGCTGCATTCCTGCTGCTCTTGGACCTGATGCCCCTGTTGGAGCTGCTGCTGCTCTTGAACTTGATGCTCCTGTTGAAGCTGCTGCTGCTGTTGGAACTGCTGCTGCTGCTGTTGGGACTGCTGCTGCTGCTGCTACTGTTGGAACTGCTGCTGCTGCCGTTGGAACTGCTGCTGCTGCTGCTGAGGGGAGAAGACCGCCGTGCAGGTGGATATTTGCGAGCTGCTGAAAAGCTGCTTCATCTTGAGGAGCAGAAACAACTCTCTGTGCTGCTGCAGCAGGATTGGACGAGCGATACTGAGCAGAAGCAGCAGCAGCAGTAGAAGAATCAGACTGATCAGAAGCAGCAGCAGAAGGAGTGGAAGAGTTATACGGAACAGCAGCAGCAGCAGGAAAGATCGGAGGGACAGCAGCAGCAGAGACTCCAGCAGCGTGAGGGAGTGCAGCAGCAGGAGGCGCTGCCTGACCGTTTAGGAAAGCAGCAGATGTGACCCCAGCAGCATAAACAGCAGCAAGAGTCTCTGAGTGTAAAGGTGCATAATCAAAGTGAACAGGGAATGATGCTAATGCAGGAGGGGTAACGAAATACCGCAGCAGCAGCGTCGCAGCAGGAACCCCAACAAGCATGCAGCAGCAACAGCAGGTGCAGCAGCAGCAGCTCGCATAGGCACAGACTGCGACGAGTTTGAAATAGCGTGCTATAGCAGCTGCTGCTGTTTCAGCAGCAGCTTCCTTCAACTGCTGCAGTCTTCTATCAACGCGAAGGCAGACACTCCGAACAGACACTGGCAGTTGCTGCAGCAGCTGCTGTCGATTGCTGCTGCTGCTGCTTCTGTTCGCCCTGCTGCTGGTTGGAGAGATTCCTGAGCGAGAAGAAGCAGCAACAGCAGCACCTGCAGCAGCACAAAATGGAGACAGGAAGGTATAGCGTAACAGCAGCAGCAGATCACAAAAGATGCGCCTGAAAGATGAAGTCTCTGCTTCCTCTACAGCAGAAACATCGTTGCGGATCTGCCTTTCCACTTCACGCGCTCTGTGCTGCTCAGGGGCACTGCTGCTGCGTATTTCTTTACTATTGCTGTTGCTGTTGTGAGTAGGGCTCCTGTGATTTCCGCTGCTACTATTCCTGCAGACGCGATCGCCGAAGCTCCTTCTGATGATATGACTATCTTTGCTGCTGCTACTGCTGTTGCTGCAACCGCTGCTGCTGCTGTCTACTGCACGGAAGTTGCTGCTATCTTCATGGTTGCTGCTGCTGCTGCTATGTGAATGATTGTTGTTGTTGCTGCTGCTATCTGGATGGTTGCTGCTGCTGCTGCTGTTGTTCTTTCCAATGCGAGGCCTCCTTCGCCTCATCCACTGTGTTGTGTCAATCAGGAAACGTTGATCTCCCGCTTCTGCTGTGGAAAACATCTGCTGTCTTATTGGAAGAGATTGCAGCCCGGCTGCTGCTGCAGATGAATCGTGCGCGTGCTTCTGTTGCCGCTGCTCTTCTGCTGAGATCGTCTCAGCGTCTCTATCAATCGCTGCTCTTCGCATCTCTTCAGCGCGAAGTAAAGAAGAAGATGCTGCTGCTGCAGCAGCAGCAGCACGGCTCCCATCATCCTCTGCAGACATTCGCAGCGAATCCTCCGCAACATGAAACTGCAACAGCAGCCCCACAGCAACAGCTCTGCTTCGCTCTGACGATATATTGAAAACCCTTACTGATTCTGCTGCTGGGACTGGTCTTGCTTCTGTCTTCCTTCCTGCTGCTGTCTCCCTGCTCTGGCCGGGCTGCTGCTGCTGCTGGTGTTACTTCTTTGCGCAGCAGCATTCATGCTGCTGCTCCTGCATCACGCTGCTGCTGCTGCTGTTGCATGAGGCTGCTGCTGCTGCTGCATCAGGCTACTGCTGCTGCTGCTGCTGCATGAGGCTGCTGCTGCTGCTGCTGCATGAGGCTGCTGCTGCTGCTGATGCATGAGGCTGCTGCTGCTGATGCATAAGGCTACTGCTGCTGCTGCTGATGCATGAGGCTGCTGCTGCTGCTGCTGCTGCTGATGCATGAGGCTGCTGCTGCTGATGCATAAGGCTACTGCTGCTGCTGCTGATGCATGAGGCTGCTGCTGCTGCTGCTGCATGAGGCTGCTGCTGCTGCTGATGCATGAGGCTGCTGCTGCTGATGCATAAGGCTACTGCTGCTGCTGCTGATGCATGAGGCTGCTGCTGCTGCTGCTGCATGAGGCTGCTGCTGCTGCTGATGCATGAGGCTGCTGCTGCTGATGCATAAGGCTACTGCTGCTGCTGCTGATGCATGAGGCTGCTGCTGCTGCTGCTGCATGAGGCTGCTGCTGCTGCTGATGCATGAGGCTGCTGCTGCTGATGCATAAGGCTACTGCTGCTGCTGCTGATGCATGAGGCTGCTGTCGATACTTCGAAGTTCTGTATCTCTCTCCCCACACACAGCACCGCTGTATCGCCCCCGGAGAGATTCATTCACAATCAGATACGTAGACGGTATATATCTCTGAATAGAGAGAGAAGAGAGAACAGAGATATTCAGAGAGAGAAAAAAAGCATCGCCCATGCATTTATATGTTGATGTGTCTAGGGAGAAAAGAACGCTACGTATAAAGAAGCAAGAAAGAGAAGAACGCTCCTCCACATATATATGCATGCATTTACGCAGAAGGATGCTTTATACATGTATAGAGGAAGAGAAAAACATGGAGAAGAATGCAGTAAACAGAAGGAAGAATGCTTCATATAGAGATATATATATATACGGAAAGAATGCTGTATATATAGAGAGAGAGATAGAGAGAGTGAGAGGGAGACAGAGAGAGAGGAAGAGAGAGAGAGAGAGGGAGACAGAGAGAGAGGAAGAGAGAGAGAGAGAGGGAGACAGAGAGAGAGGAAGAGAGAGAGAGAGAGGGAGACAGAGAGAGAGGAAGAGAGAGAGAGAGAGGAGCAGTATACCGAGATATTCAAAGAGAAGAAGGATATCTATATTTGTGGAGATGTGAAGAGATGCTTTTGTATCGGCGCCTCGTGTGTGGAGGAGAAAGAGGAGGAGCTGCTGAAGTGTGGGGTGAAGAGAGAAAGCGAGTTTTCTTTGCGAGTGGAAAACATGCGCAGCAGAAGAAGGCGAAAGTCAATTTCCCTCTCTTTCGGGGTTGAGCAAGAACTACGTTTCTCACTGGATTTCTGCAGGTGAAATGACTGTGTAGAAGAAGAGGAAGAAGGAGGAAGAGGAAGAAGAAGTAGAAGGGGAAGAGGAAGAAGAAGTAGAAGGGGAAGAGGAAGAAGAAGAGTGGGTGTTGGCAGCAGCAAAGTGAAGTTTGAAAGAGACGAGGATGAGGATGCGAGCAGCATAGCAGTCTCCCTCGGAGACAGAACTGCGAAAAGGAAGAAGAAGCTGCATGCGAGTGTTTGCAGCTGTTCAACAGGGATATCCTTGAAGAAGAATCCCTCCCAGTGAGAGAGAGAAGGAGCCTGTCGGGGTGGACGAGAGAGAGAAAGGGAATGTCGAGTTTGTAGAGGAGGAGGAGGAGGAGAAATAAAAGTTCAGAGAATAATGCGTGTCCTTCGCAGCAGACGTGCGTATCTGAGAGTGTGTGTGGGGGAAAGAGAAAAGAAAAGACCTTCTATCCGACAAAGAAAAGAAAAAGAAGAACAAGAAAAAGAAGAAAAAGAAGAAAAAAGAATGCAAAAAAAAGAAAGAGCGGCATGACACTCGAAACAACATTGGCTCACACAGCATGCAGCTGTGCTCCTCCCGCAACTCCCAGCAGCAGCAGCAGCAGAACTGAAGCAGCAATACCAGCAATAATAAGAAAAGAGAAGAGGCAGCAGCAGAAAAGAAGCAGTAGCAACAACAAAATGTTCTTCTTCTTTTTCAGTCGCAGCAGATTCGACGCGCAGCAGCAGATTCGACGCGCAGCAGCAGACTCAACGCGCAGCAGCAGCTAAAAGTTGTAGCTTCAATAACAACAGCAGCAGCAGCAGAACAGCATTAGCAGCGACAGCATCTAGAGGGAACGGCAGCAGCAGCTGCTGCGTCTATCTGCATTACGCATGATAAAAATTGACATCATCGAAGATGAAGAGAAGGAAAAGAAAAAAGACAAGACAGCAGCACCAGATGTGCACATGTGTCTATAGCAATAGCTAATTCGGCTGGAAAGTCGGCCGTGCTGCTGCTGCTGCTGCAGCGGTTGTTTGTTCGACGCAACAGCAACAGCAGCAGCAGTGCGACGCTGGTGGTAGCAGCAGCAGCAGCAGTAGTAGTGCTCAAAGTGAAACAGCAGACGGGAGAAGAAGTAGCGCAACACACACTGGAAAAACAACATCATCACTAGGGGAGGAACTCTACTCTGCTGCTGCAGCAGCAACATATCTTCTGCAGCAGCAGCAGCAGCGTCTCTTCAATTCTTCTGCAGCAGCAGCAGCAGCAGCGTATCTTCAATTCTTCTGCAGCAGCAGCAGCAGCGTCTCTTCAAATCGTTTGCAGCAGCAGCAGCGTATCTGCTATTGTTCTGCTAGCAGCGTATCTGCTATTGTGCTGCAGCAGCAGCAGCAGTAGCGTATTTTCAATAGAGGTACCGTTGACAGCAGCAGCAGTCTCGTGAGGAGACACCGCAAAGCAGCAGCCACCACCATCACCATCACCACCATCACCACCCCAACGCAACAGCAGCAGCAGCAGCAGCAATCCGTAGAGCAGCAACCCCCCCCTGCTGCAGAGAGGCAGTCGCGTTGGTGTGTTAGAGCAGCAGCAGCAGAATAGCAGGGCGATTATTGGATGTTCAATAATCGCAGCAACAGCAGCAGGAGGTGCTTTAGCGTTTAGAAAGCAGCTGTTTTCTTCTTTCTTCTTTCATCGTACGGTGTTGGTGTGACTTCTTCCTTTGATTATGAAGGTGCAGTAGAAGCATTTTGCTGCTCATCCCTCCTGGATGACCTGCTTTGCTGCTGCTGTGTGTGTGTGTGTGTGAGTCTGTGTCTGCGTCTACCTCCGCTGCTGCGTCGTGTCTAGGTCTACTTTTGCTGCTGCTGTACAGGCTTTTTCTTCTCGCAACAACAGCAGCAGCAACCACAATGCTATATATGTATACAATTGGCAACAGCAGCAGCAGTAGTGCTCTTCCACAGCAGCAGCAGCAGGCCTTGACACAGACAACACCAATAGAGCAGCAGCACAGAAAGCAGCAGCAGCAACAGCAGCAGCAGTGCTATAAAGACAGACAGCAACAACAGCAGCAGTGCTGGAAAGACAGGCAGCAGCAGCAGCAGCAGTGGAGCTGTATAGGGACAATAGCTGTTGAACAGCAGCAGGACTTCAAGCCCAGAGGGAACGCAGCAGAACCTTTCACAGGGTCAGGAAGGCAACGAAGCAGCAACGCACGACCTTCTGTCAGTTGTTGGCGTGCAGCATGCAGCACCAGCAGCAGCTAACTCTCAGCAGCAGCATCAGCATGAATCACAATGACAACAAAACCAGCAGCAGTAACAGCAACTCCCGAGAAAACGCATTTGTTAGTCTTCTGTGTGTGTTGTTGCACGACAGTCTGCTGCCTGGAAACAACTGCTGGAAACCCCTCTGTCCTTGCTGATTCTTTACTTGCTGTTGCTGCTGCGTTATTGCTGCTGTGGTGATGCTGCACTCTGCTGTTGCTGTGGTGCTGCGTTGCTGCTGCTCTTGTCGGTCTCTGCTGACTTCGTCTTGCAACTGCAGCAGCAGTAGTAGCAGCAGCAGTAGTAGCAGCAGCAGCCTCCTTCTTCCTTTCCCGCGTGCTGCACTATCACACCTCCTTCATCTGCAGCGGTAGGCTGCACCTGCTCGTGTAAGAACAATTATTTCTCTCGTTACTTCATTGATATAGTGCTCTTTATATCTAGATTCCTATCGCTACTGCTGCTCCTGCTGCTTCTGCTGCTGGTGCATCTGCTCGCTCGCTATCTTGCTGTTTCTGCTGCTGCGAGGGTGTCTCTGTGTGTGACTGTTGTTCGATGCTGCTGCTCTTCTTTTGTTTGTTGCTGCGGGGGGTCTAGCGCAGCAGCAGCAGCCTGCTGCTGCTGCTGCTGTTCTGCTGCTGCGGTGTCTCCATCCGTTGTTGCTGCTGCTGTTGTTACATCGCGTATGCATATCGACTTTCTGCTGCATGCTGCTGCTCAAAAGAGAACTGTCTTCAGACGCAGCAGCAGGTTTTTTGCTGCTTCTTCTGTTTTTTCAACTGCATGATAGTAGCAGCAGCTTCGTGCTTCTCCTTCTGCTGCTTCTGTTGTGCGGGCTTCTAGCTTCTTGCTGCTTGCAACTTTAGTAGTGCCCATGTTCTTCTACTTCATGTGCTTCTGCAGCATCTACTGTTCTTTCCTTATCTTGCTGCTGCTGTTGCTCCTCCTTTTGCTGCTGCTTCCTTCAGAACGTGCTGCTCCTGCTGTCTTTTTCTCCCTACACACACTCTCATCGCAAGCTGCTGCTGATGCTTCTGCTGCTGCTCTCCTGTATCACCTGCTGCTGTTGCCCGGGCAGCACAGCTTTTGTTTCTGCTGCTATCCCACGCCTCTGCTGCTGCCCATTACGACTGCAGCAAAGTGTCTTCTTTCTCTATCATGAAAGCCTGAAGTATTTGCTTCAATTTTCTTGCTGCTGAGGACGCAGCAGCTGTTGCTGCTGCATGCGCTATTGCTCGTTCTCTGCTGCAGCTTCTCCGCTGCTGCACCTCAACTGGTGTCTGCTGACCTCTATCCCCTCCTCCTCCTCCTTCTTCTCCTCGTACTGCTGCTGCTGCTTCCTTACTGCTGCTGCCTCCTTACTGCTGCTGCTGCTGGTGCTGCGGTCTTGCTGCCGCTGCTGCTATGTTGGTGCTGCTGCCTTGCTGCTGCTGCTGCAGTTATATCAGTTCATTTGTTGGTCCTACTCCTACTGCTGAAGGAGGTTTGCTGCTCAGCGCTGCTTTCAACGTTTGCGTTGTAGCAGTCACTGACGTTTGCTATTGCTGCTGCTGCTGCTGCACAGCGCCTACTTCTCGGGTAGCGAGCCTGCACGCAGATATGAAGGGGTTGCTGCTGCTGTTGGTGAATTTGCTGCTGCAAATCGACCTTGCTGCTATTGCTGGTGCTGCTGAATTTGCTGCGTATGACACTAGCTTTTGTGGGGAATGTAGTGCTGCTGCTTGTTTCTGGACTCGCTGATGCACGAGATCTGCTGCTGCTGTTGTAGCTGACGCCTGCTGCAGCTTGTTGCTGCTGGTGTGAAATTGCTGCTGTGAATTTGAGACGATGCTTCTGGAGGAGGAGCAGCAGCAGCAGGTGGAGAAGAAAAGATGATGACAGATGCATGTGGATTGCCTTTGCTGCAAGCGAATGGGGTCTTCGCCAGTGCTGTTGCAGTGCAGTCGCAGCAGCCCCCAGGCAGCAACAGCAACAGCAGCAACAGCAACAGCAGCAACAGCAACAGCAGCAACAGCAACAACAGCAACAGCAACAGCAACAGCAACAACAGCAACAGCAACAGCAACAGCAGCAACAGCAACAGCAGCAACAGCAACAGCAGCAACAGCAACAGCAGCAACAGCAACAGCAGCAACAGCAACAGCAGCAACAGCAACAGCAACAGCAGCAACAGCAACAGCAGCAACAGCAACAGCAGCAACAGCAACAGCAGCAACAGCAACAGCAGCAACAGCAACAGCAGCAACAGCAACAGCAGCAACAGCAACAGCAATAGCAGCAGCAGCAATAGCAGTAGCAGCAATAGCAGTAGCAGCAATAGCAGCAGCAGCAATAGCAGCAGCAGCAATAGCAGCAGCAGCAATAGCAGCAGCAGCAATAGCAGCAGCAGCAGCAATAGCAGCAGCAGAAACAGTAGCGACAGCAGCAGAAACAATAGCAGCAGTGTCTCTATCAAGGAAAGCAGCAGCAGCAGCAATAGCAGAATGACACGAGGTGTGCGTGAGCTTCCCGTTGCAGCAACCCTCAGCCCGTACGAAGAGCAGCTGCTGGCTGCGGGCAGTGATGTGTCGCAGTCGCTAAAGCAGCAGCAGCAGCAGCACAGCAGGAGCAGCGAAGAGAGAGAAGACAAGCAGAGGAGGCTGAAACAAAATGAGGAATGCAGCTGGACGAGGAGGAGAAGAAAGAGAAGGAGAAGTGGAAGAAGAGGCAGACAGCAGCAGCAGCAAAAGAGCAGCAGAAGCGTCTCTGAGTCCAACAGCAGAAGCAGCAGGAGTCTGAGCAGAAGGGAAAGTCACTTCTATCGTCGGCAGCAGCACTCTCAACGAAGATCCAGACGGCATCAGCAGCAGCAGCAGCATCGAGATGATGACGCTTCATTTGACAGCAGCAACAGTGATGGGGAACAGCAGCAGCAGCAGCACTGCAGCAGATGCATGCACGGACATCACGAGAGAAGGAGAAACGAAGAGAAACACCTTCAAAGACGCCCGCGACAGCGAACGGAGAGATACCTGCAGCAACAGCAGCAGCAGCACAAGGATGAAGAACGGGAAGAAGAAGAAGAAGAACAAAAGCGAATGACCTCACCATCTTCTCTTTTTGCAAAGGCGACTCTCGCACTGCTTCCGCCGCGTTCTGTTGCTGCTGCAGCAGCAAGAACAGCAGCAGCAAGAACAGCAGCAGCAGCAGCAACAGGGATATCACCACAGTCAAAAGAAGAAGAAGAAGAAGCAAGCCGGTGGCCCCACGATTTTTTTGAAAAGACTCTCTACTGCTGCCCCCCAGGCTCTGCTGTCTGCGTGCGTGGACTGCCTGTTTCCATTAAAGATGAAGTGCTGCAGGCTTCTTTCTCTTCTTGCGGAACGGTCCTCAGCCTCCGAGTATGCTTCTTCTCTTCTTCTGCATGCATTCCCCTCTTTAACGACACTCTCAGCAAACCAGTGAAGGAAAGAAGCGAAATCTGCTTCTGCTCCCGAAAAAAAAACAAAAACTCTACCAACTGATCTCTATACAAACCTCAGAACGCATATATATATATATATATACATATGTCTATAGGCACGCTGCTGTCTGCATGCAGGTCGACATCTTTCGTAGAGCACAAATACAAAACATGCCTCTCTCTCTTCCCATTTATATACACATATTCTCTCTCTCTCTCTCTATATATATATATATATACATATATATATGTTCTGCATGTGGGAGAGATAGATATGTAGGGGAGGCGGATAGTTCTTTTGTTTTGCTGTTCGTGGGGCTTTTTTTTTTGTTTCCCTCCTTTCCGTGTCTCTCTTCTCAACTCTTCTTCTTTTCTATTCATCTCTCTCCCGGTGTATAGAAAAACACATCAGGTTGATCTACAAAAACCCTATAAATCAACCAATACACATATATATATATATATATATATATATATATATATATGGATAGATAGATATAGATATGTATGTATATGTATAGAGGGAGAGAAAGAGAAAGAGATACATATATATATATATATATATATGTATATGTAGTCTTTCTATATGTGACTTTTGCATTTCTTTATGCGTTGCTGGCTGTAAATATCTCGTATGTGCAGAAGTTTTGTATTGTGTTGACGGATAAGATTAAGAGAAATGCATAATGAAGAGGGTAGAGGATATATGTTTATGTAGAGAGAGACACACAGAAAAAAAGAGCCTTCTTCTGAGCATCTATGTAGACGTGTATATGTGAAGTGTTACGGATACTGCAGACGTTGCTGTTGATATGAACAAAACTGCTGCTGCTGCTGAGATACTGCTGCTGCTGCTGAGGTGCTCCTTCAGATAGCTTGCTCATTGTGCATATATCTGTTCACGGCTGTGCTGTTCGAAGTCTCTATGCAGGGGTCTGGGAGCGATTTTGCTGTTATGTTTCCTTCCCTCGCGTTTTACTTTCCTTCTTCTTTCTCCTTTGCTGCTTGAAGTGTCCTCTATGTTCCTTGTTGCTTTCTTTCAGTTGACTGCTACGCCTGGAAACCCACCTGTCTACTTCACTGCTGTTGCTGCTACCGCAGCAGATAAACGTGCTGCTGCCAGTGTTCCACTTTCCCTTGCTGTTCATGCTGCTTCTCTTGCTGTTCTTGCTGCTGCTCTTGCTGTTCCTTCTGCGATTCTTGCTGCTGCTGCTGTTGCTGTTCTTGCTGCTGCTGCTGCTGTTGCTGTTATTGCTGTTGCTGCTGCTGCTGTTCTTGCTGCTGCTGCTGTTGCTGTTATTGCTGTTGCTGCTGCTGCTGTTCTTGCTGCTGCTGCTGTTGCTGTTCTTGCCGCTGCTGCTGTTGCTGTTATTGCTGTTGCTGCTGCTGCTGTTCTTGCTGCTGCTGCTGCTGCTGTTCTTGCTGCTGCTGCTGCTGTTCTTGCTGCTGCTGCTGTTGCTGTTGTAATTGCTGCAGCTGGAGGGAGATCAACTGCGGACAGCGATTATCTCCTACTTCGAAGAGGCAGCAGCAGCGAAGGCAGTGAGGATGTTCCACGGTTTGGTGCTGCACAGCAGCAGCAGCCCTTTTCATCGCTGCAGCAGCAGCAGCAGCCCTTCTCATCGCTGCAGCAGCAGCAGCAGTAGTAGCACGACGAACAACCGTCGACATCGCAGTCTTCATCATCCACCCCACAGAGACAGAGACATCAGCAGCAGCAGCAGCAGGAGAAGATGCTGGACATTGAAGGTTGCGGTGCTGGAGAGAGAGCAGCAGCCAGATAGCCTCGTAACAGCAGTGGATGAAGCAGAAGAGTTTGCTGCTTTGTATGGGGAGGCGGTCATGCCCTTGACTCTGCTTCAGAAGCAACAGCAGCAGCAGCAGCACCGGCTGCATGCGTTTGCTTCTGCTGACCCCTCCGAATCTCCCCGCAGTAAAAAAGAAGGTGAGAAGGAGGAGATTTGCTGCAGCAGCAACAACAGCAGCACCTGCTTCTGCTGCTTCTGCTGTTACTGCTGCTTTCTTTCAATCGGTCTCCTCCAAATGTGTTTATGCAACACAAGTACATTCTGATTTTCCTCTTGATGAACACTACTTACCTCATCGAGAGAACAAAAGAGAGATATCTCTCAAGGTTGTTCGTATCGCTACTTTCCCCTCATTTCCCCAAATATAAAAGAAGAAAAAGAAGATGTGTGTAGACGTGTCTATAGCCAAGAAGAACCGACGTATATATATATATATATATATATATATTACATATATGTATATGATAAGAACAGAAGATATATATATATATATAAAGAAATGCGTATATAGATATGTGTACGGAAAGAAAGGAAGAAGGATATGTGTGTCTATATATCTCAGGTTTGATTGAAAAGACACAGCATTTCCACCTGGCTGCAGTGTGACCTGTGGACGGTTTTTTCCTTCGAGAGCGGAGGAGACGTTGATCTGCACTGGACGCTCTAGACGACGCGAAAACGCTCTTTTTGCTCTCTTTGTCTCACTGTTTTTCTGCTGGTGCTGCTGCAGTCTCGTCTGCCCTCTCTCTTTTATGTGAAGACGTCTATTCTAAAGAGTTCATTCACATCCCTCTCTGTTGGATTTCCTTCCTCATGCATCTCCATACCTGGAATGACTTCTGGACGTCTGGATAAACGACCTCTGTCGCGTTAGCTGCCTGTTGTCGAGTCCACTAGAAGTAGACAACACTCGGGTATCTCTTGCTCTCTCTATGTGTCTTTCAGTGAATCTATCGATTCCTCCCCGTTGTGTGTTGGTCTACATCTATCTCTCCCTCTCTCTCTAGAAAATAGACGTCGATCTCTTCAGACGTATATGTCTGTATACCTGCCTCCAGTTGTGTATATCCCTTTGAAATGCTGTATGAACCCGTGTCTATTTCTATGTGTCTATTTCTATGTGTCTACTTCTATATGTCTACTTCTATATGTCTACTTCTATATGTCTACATCTACTACTTCTGCGTGTCTACTTCTGTATACATATATCTGTCTACACATACGTCTACATATATATATATATATACACTCATATACACATATATGTATGTGTATATATTTACATATCTCTCCATCCAAATTCACCTATACATATATATATATATATATATATATATATATATATATATATATATATATATATGCCTCTGTAGGCGAGTGTGGGGGAAAATGAGAGGAGAAAGGTTCGCATGCACATGACTAGATGTATGTGGGGAGACGACGCTTGCCTCTCCCCAGGGCGTCTCCCTGTCTCTGCCGTCTCCCTCGAGCGAGACGCTTCCACTTGTTGGTGTCTCCTTGTAATTCCCTGTCTACGAGAGAGATATCCCACATATCTGTGGGGAGACACAGCGAAATCTATACATGTATATATGCGTTTGTAGAGATAGATGTGGATGTTTAAAGAAGTAGATCTACGTTCTTCTTTATGTACTGGACGTGAAGATAACGCAAAGATGAAATACACCCAGACAGGGATCTATATATATATATAGAGAGAGAGAGAGAGAAAGAGAGAAAGAGAGAAAGAGAGAGAGAGAGATATAGATAGAATGATAGATAGATAATATTCTGACATATCCCTATACATATATATATATATATATATGCCGATAAGCAGATGTCCAGATATCTATAGCGAGAGAGAGATAGATGTTGATACGGGGATCTTGCGTGAATATATTTATATAAATATATGTAAACGTAGAAGGAAAGGAGACTCAGACAGGAGGATAAACGAAGAAAGGTATAGAGATGGACATAGGTAGCTAGCTGTATATCTCCGTGGGATGTGAGGTTGCCTATATATATACATATACATATATATATATAAATGTATATATGAGACGAAGATATCCACAAGCTAAGGAAGATCTATTTGGACTTCAGTGTTTCTGTGTCTACTCATAAAAATCCACGTACTGATAAGAATGTGATCGATGCGAGCAGAAGAAGAAGAAGTAGATGAAGAAGAAGACGTAGATGAAGAAGAAGAAGAAAAAGATGAAGAAGAAGAAAAAGATGAAGAAGAAGAAGAAGATGAAGAAGAAGAATAGCATTTTGGGATTCCCTTTCTCTCTCTGTGTAGATGAAGAGCTGCTTGCACTTTGTTGTTATTCTGCAGGAAGGCGAGGTCATCTCGCAGCAGACTTTCTTCCTGGGACGAAGCCTCGCCAGTCCATCTTTGAACGTCTTTCTCTCTGATCTTCACCCCTCACACTCACAGAAAGAGAGAGAGAGAGAGAAGAAGTTTCTTCATCTTGTCGAGAGCAGCACTATCCTCTCTGTGCACTGTGTCTATAGGCAGGTCTACTTTCTCTGGAGATGTTGAGAAACCCCTGGTGGGTGGGAATGTCTGAGAGAGGTTTTGTATACAAACAGAAGAACACGCAAGAGACTCCTTCACGCAAACTTTTCCAACTTCTGTTTGATGCGGCAAAACATTCTTCTCAGTGCCTGTTGATCAGTCCTGCTGCTGCTGCAACAACAACACCAACAGCAACAACACCAACAGCAACAACACCAACAGCAACAACAGCAACAGCAACAACAGCAACAGCAACAACAGCAACAACAACAGCAACGTCTGACTTCGAAAGATGTTTTGACTTCGTCTCCTCTTCCTGAACAGCCTGTTTTTTGTTTTCTCAAGCAAGCTTCATCTCTTTCCTCCGTCCTCGTCATATATTTTTTTCAGGTGTACGTATACCGCGAGAGCACGCGCACAATCGCAATCAGCACAGCTCCAGCAGAAAAAACGAGAGCACATCTGTAGCTACGTTTATTACACAGTCTTTCCTAGAAACTATATATATATCTCTATTTATATCTATATATCTATCTATATATCTCTATATCGCTGCGTGTTTAGGTGGAGATCAGTATACATTATCGCACATCCGTAGACATCATCTTTGGGAACTGGGAAGCTTTTTTTTCTCTCTCTCTCTCTCGCTCTGACGTGGGATCTGCAACGTGACTTTCCACAGAGCGTTGCTGCTGCCCGTCTTTCTCTCGTGTGGGGAGAAACCTTCATTCCCCCAAAAGTCTCTCTTTCTATTCATATATGAGAGAGTGTATATGGAGAAACAGCTGTTCTTCCGTTGCAGTGCTGCTACCTCTGCTGCGAGAACTTCGTCGAGACAGACCCTCGTCATCTTCTGCAGCAGCGTCGAATTGAGGAAGGGGGGGGGGGAAGGGGTAACACGTTAGTAAAGGTGTAGCAGCAGCATCAGTAGCAACAGCAGCATCAGTAGCAACAGCAGCATCAGTAGCAACAGCAGCATCAGTAGCAACAGCAGCAGCAGCAGCATCAGTAGCAACAGCAGCATCGGTAGCAACAGCAGCAGCGCTGGGGCAGAGTCACTGTTTCGGTTTGAAATGAGAGAGATGCGCTTTCCTACCGTTCAGAAGAGTCCTCGTCTGGATGTTATCATTCACCGACACGCTGAAAAACCAGTAGAGAACGAGCGAAACAGCCTTCGGCCGATGCCCTGCAATACTGCCAGGCTCCCCACACCCGTGAAGAAGCGACGAGACTTATCTAAATCCTCAACCAGAGATCTACAAGACCCTCTCCCACACACGCAGGCACACCTTTATAGCAATCACCTTATCTTCATACATAGAGAGATATAGAGAGAGATATATATATGTAGATATATATACATATATATATGCAGAGAGAATATCTATATATATATATATGTAGATATACAGATATATAATATATATATATATATATATATATACATCTATACGTATAGATGTATACATTGCAGTTGCAATAAAAGGCATATCTGCTCGCACAACTATAACGCAGATAGTTTCTCAGTGGAGAGCTCTCTTGGACGAAGCAGGGCAACCCCCAGGAAGTCTTCTGCACCTCAGGTATCTTTACAGGACGCAAATACACGAGGCTACAGCATGCAGACGTAGTAGTAGTAGTAATAGTAGTAGTACTAGTAGTATAGTAGTAGTTGTTGTAGTAGTGGTAGTAGTAGTAGTAGTAGTATTTTTTAGAGCATTAGCAAGCTTCAGGAGGTAGATATAGACTGCGAGGCCCCTGCATAAAGGTTTCTCATTTTGCATACGAGAGTCATGATGAGTTTATTCTTCTTGGTAAATGATGTTTCCTACAGATCGCATGCAGTATCTCCGTTCATCTATTTATATGTGTAGATATTGCCTTCTGATATATCAGTATATGTTGATGTTAGCAGTTGATATATCAGTATATGATGATGTTAGCTGTTGATATATATGATGAGGGTTGCTGCTGATAGTGGGGACTGGGGGAACAAGTCGCGCGTTGACTGGTGAAGGTGAATGATACTGTTGACGAGAGGAACTGCTGTTTGCTGCTGGACGGATGTTGACACGGGATATAGACCTGTCTCTCTACAGGAAAAATCAAAGATGAAGAAGAGCGCGACAGGACTCATCTCTCTCTTTATCTTTGTATATGTGGAGGTTTCTGTTGGATGGAAACTCGTCTCTCTTTCTCTCTGTAGGGGACGTTGTTTCTTCGTCCCTCTTCCACCCACAAAAGAACTTCGCATGCACTAGCAAGAAACTCTAGTGAATAGGGGGAAACAATCTTTCGCTGCTGCAGCTCAAGCAGTGCACAAAGAAATACTGCAACGGGCAAAGAGGAAGAAGAACTTCTCCATGCGTTCCCGCTGGAAGCAACAAGGCACACATGTCCAACAAAACAGAAGAAGAAGAAGAAGCATCGAAACGGATGCTTATTCTTCTTCTATACAGCGATAGACATCACCTACATCATAAACGAATTAACTCTCTGCTGAAGGCTCCCCCAACACCCACAAGATATACGTTTGATACGTCCACGCGGACGTGCATATATATCTCTTTTTAGAGAGACAGAGAGAGAAAAAAGAGAGAGAGAGAGAGGTCATTTACGCGTATGTTAGGAGTATAGATTGCTTCTCTGTAGCGTATCAAGCACTGGATGCGTCATACATAAGGAGTCATAAATCTATTTATGGATTTCTGCTGATCAATGGAAAAGACACATATATATATATATATATATATAATATATATATATATATATATGCATAGTACACATGTTGCTGTTCGTTTCTCCATGAAGTGATAGATGATTAGAGAAGTTTACAGGATTTTTCTCTAGTGTATCTGTCTGTGTTGAACGTAGCATATAGACTATACATGGTCGTTTGATAGTCTGAATCTCGTGGACGTTTCCAACACAATCCACAGACAGGCGAGAGGAGGAAACATCAAAACTCTCTCTGCAGGATGACGTTGACTTTTCGAGGCGCCCATCGTTTCTCTGAAAGCAGCAGCACGCAGCGCTCTTCCTCCTTGCGCATGCGTCTTTACAACTCCCCTCAAAGGGTGTCTCTTTACAAGGAGTCGACAGTGTCTCTTCCAGCCAGAAAAGACTGACCTGTGGAGGAGAGAAAGAGAAGGAGATATATATATATATATATATATTATATATATATATATAAAGAGAGAGAGAGAGAGAGAGAGGTGCTTTTCAAGTAGTTCATATTGAACTGTCCGTCTCCCGGGTGTGCGTGCTTCTACCAAATCTCCCACGTGGACATTCGTTTTTTCTTCACGTTTGTCTTTATCAGAGAGTGGTGGGGTGAATTGCTCTCTGCGATATGGGGTGAACGCAGAGAGACCGAATTCCCACGGATTCGAGAGAAAAGGAGCTTTTTTTTTCACTTGGGAAAACTATCGCAGCATTTATCAGTGATAACGCCTGCTGCAACTGCGGGTTCGATGAGCTTGATGTATATCCTTCAGCTGTACCTCACAGCGACACGCACAGGCGTCTACAACTGTGTCTAAGATTATTGGCAAAATTTAGGTCCCTCCTCCATGTGCATACAGGTGTGACTATCCTTTTTTCCCTTAAGAGATCAACCCACATTTTCCTCTGAATTCAATATCTCTATCTAGAAAGAAACAAAGTGGTTGAGTTCATATGCATATATATATATATATGATATGATCAGTGCACATGCCTGCGTTGGAGCTGTGTCTTGGTGATGATATTGACCCTTCAAAGGTCTTCCTGCAGTAGGAACTGCAGCAGCAGCAGCAGACGATGAACGCCTGAAGGCGAGGTTACGGGTTGGGAGTTTATAGACAAATTTCAGAGAGATACGCCTACATTATCACTCTTCAGAATGACTTTCTCACATCACTGCCTGCATGCATGGGAAAAACGCCTGAGAAGACATTTGACCTCCGAAACTTCCAAACAAGACATTTGCATCACAAGAAAAAGCCTATCAAACATACGCATACATATACGTATCATATACACACATAGACGTATTATATATATATATATATGTAAATACATATACATATATATATATATATATATATATATATATATAATATATATATATATATGTATATATCACATATAGACGTCTGATATAGAAGATAGAGAGAGAAGTATTAGCTTTCTTGTCGCTTGTGAAGGTCTCGTCTCTTGGGCTTGGCTGTGGGTAGTTCTTCTTTTTCTTCTTTTTTTTCTTCTTTTCTACGAAGGCACCTGCCGCGTGGTTCTTCTGCGATGATGATGTCTTTGCTGCTCTTTCGATTCTTTTATCTCTTTCATTTCTTTCAAACGGTGCGATCGAGCTTTGTTTAGCGTCTCACTGCTGGCTGCTGCTGTCACAGTCGGTCGTCGTCTCCTCTCCCCTGCTGAAGCAGTATCACACACCCGCGCATGTGGGCACGCTGGAAACAGCAAACAAATACCTTCTGCATCAAGGGAAGAAAAGCGAAAGAAAGCAAAAACCTTCCTCGCTCTCCCGGCTTTTCAGTAGACATGCAACTCCTGCTGCCTCTCGTCTGTGTGCTGTTGCTATGTCCCTATGCTGTTTGCTATGTCCCTATGCTGCTGCTATGTTGCTATGCTGTTGGTATGCTGCTGCTGTTGCTATGCTGCTGCTGTTGGTATGCTGCTGCTGTTGGTATGCTGCTGCTGTTCTTTCCGTGCTGCTGCTGTTGCTCTTGGTGCAGCATCGCATAAGAATTAATAGCGGGTTTCATTAACGTCAGGACTGGGTTTCTCGTTCGAACCTTCGCAGAAGAGGACTCTTTCAACCCTTCTCTTTATGTTGGATTTCTCTGTCTTCCACACCTGTCATGAAAAAGCACTCTATTGGCTATCTTCTCTACGTGTTGTGAACAACGAAGCTTTCTACAGGTGTTGTCTCTTAGGCGTGCACAACGCTTCTCTCGCGACAAAGAAGATAGAGACAGATATCTCTTTGTAGACACAGGGAAATCAGCTTCCTTCACATTAAAGACCTCTACGTTGATGTCACTTCTCTCTCTCTCCATCTGCATGCCTGCGTAGACACGTGTCTAACTGTGTCTCCCCTGTGTGTCTACACCGTCGGAACAAAACAGAGAGGCCAACTTTTCATATTTCCAGAGCCAGAGAGACAGAGAGACACAAAGAAGGATTGAGAGACAGATAGAAGAACAAAAGGTTTTCATTGGAAATGTTGATAAATGTACGCAAGGAATGCTTCACTCTTTTGGCGTCCTTCTCTCTAAACAGACCAGCATCTCCTCATGTGCATGCGCTACATAACAAACACCTGGAGACACAAACAATCATCTTATCTCTATCTCTATACATATCTCTCTCTCTCTCGAATATATATATATATATATATATATATATATATGTATATATATATATCTCTATACATCTCTCTCTCTCATATATATATATATATATATATCCACATATATATGTATATAGATTTCTATACACATGTCTCTCTTTAATATATATAACTATATACATATCTATATATCTGTTTATATATGCTTATACATATATATATATATATATATATATAGAGAGAGAGAGAGAGAGAGAGAGAGAGAGATCATTCTTGTGCCTCGGCTGCGGGTTGATATATGTGCATGCATGTAGAACAACGATTTTGAAGGCGCAAAGAGGAGGCTTTATTCTTCTTAAAAATCCTCTCGAACCTTTCTCGAGGACATTCTTCTCTTTATCAGTGGAAGAAAGTCTTCTGTGTATTAACTGCATGCATGTCTCTGTTTTGAATGTTAGAGAAGAAGTTTCCTTTGCTGCATGCAGAAGCCTCGTTCTCACCTCCTTCTCTACCTTTCTTTTGTTCTTTTCCTCCTCCTCCTGCAGCAGTAGTAGCAGCAGCCTTCCCTATAGCGTCCTTCCACAGTCGAACAAAAGAAATTCCTGAAACCAATCCGTGCACACCCATGCGCATCTCTAAATAAACATCCTCTTCTTCCGACACGTATATATATATATATATATATACCTATACTCATATGTCTACAGAAATATATATATATATATATATGTCTCTATACATATATGCCTATGTATATAGTCATATGATTATATAAGTATATTTATATATGCAGCTACACATGTATATATATATGATAATGTATTCTTTAAAATTACTGCATATAGATGTAGACGTTTGATAGAGACATGCAGATATCTCTGTTTCCTGGCATGCGCCCGCGTCTCTACAACCAGCACAAGAAGAATCTGTGCGATGCACATCGAAGCAGAGGTCCCTGTAGGCATATCGCTTTGCATGCGCGACTTTTGGATGTCCAAAAAAGCAATCGAAAAACACCTAACATGTTATTGGAAAACTTCATAAACAAGTAAATATCTATCTATCTATTCATAGATACTTATATGTCTGTCCTGCCTCTACGGAGGAACGGTCCTACTGCTGCTGCTGCTTCCAGTGCTGCTGCTGTGCTACTTCTGCTGCGTCTGCTGCTGCCTCTGCTGCGTCTGCTGCTGCCTGTGCTGCGTCTGCTGCTGCCTCTGCTGCGTCTGCTGCTGCCTCTGCTGCGTCTGCTGCTTGTGCAGCAGCTGCTGCTGCTCCTCCTACTCCTCCACTACTGATTTCCCTTCTACTTTCGCGAGTGCTTTTCATTCTGGTGCTGTTGTTGCTGCTGCTGCCCTCCCTCCTGCTGCTGCTGTTGCTTCAGTTACCTTCCTTCTTGCAATAGTAATGAAGTTTCATCTGCGCCCTCTTCACGAGGAATTCATGACGCGATCGAATATTCGCAGCACGACGCGGAGCGAGATATCCCAACCCCACAACCCATCTGCAGCAGCAGCAGCAGTAGGCAAAGCAGCAGCAGCAGCAGTTGCACTTGCAGTTGAAACAAAAGCAGTTGAAGCAGCAGCAGAAGCAGCAGCAGAAGCAGCAGGAGCAACAGCAAAAAATAATAGCAACAGCAGTTGAATCGGGAAACGCAGCAAGAGCAGCAGCAGCAGCAACAGAAACAACAGCAGCTGACCGGCGGGAGCAGCAGCAGCAGCAGAAGCCCCTGTTGCAACAGCAGGAGCAGTAGTAGCATAGGCAGCAACAGAAGAAGGAGTTCACGAAGACACGAGCATCACAACTTCTTCACTTCTTCGGGAGACTGCGCAGTTCTAGTCGCAGAGTCAATAGCGCAGCGGGGCACCACCACCAGCAGATGCAGCAGCAGCAGCAGATGCAGCAGCAGCAGCAGATGCAGCAGCAGATGCAGCACATGCAGCAGCAGCAGCAGCAGATGCAGCAGCAGCAGCACATGCAGCAGCAGCAGCATATGCAGCAGCAGCAGCACATGCAGCAGCAGCAGCACATGCAGCAGCAGCAGCAGCATATGCAGCAGCAGCAGCAGCAGCAGCAGATGCAGCATATGCAGCAGCAGCACATGCAGCAGATGCAGCAGCAGCAGCACATGCAGCAGATGCAGCAGCAGCAGCAACAGATGCAGCAGCAGCAGCAACAGATGCAGCAGCAGCAGCAGATGCAGCAGCATTAGCAAATGAAGTATTAGCAGCAGCACCAGGAGCAGTAGCAGCAGCATGCGAGTTATACAGGTATCAGCAAGGGGACGTTCGCACTCGCAGCTCTATGTCCTGCAGCAATGCCTTTGAATGAAGAGCAGCAGCAGCAGCAGCAGGACCCACAAAACATTGCAGAAGCAGGATTTGAAGCACAGCTCCCGCAACAGCAACATTACCAGCAGCAGATGCAGCGACATCAACACATGTGCACCAATCACGTAGGCATCAAAGAGAGACATTCAGACTTTTACCTGCTTCAAGCAAACATCCACACGTCTTTGCCCCCCATCTTTTCTTCCATAAATTATAAAGCAAAGGTGGTGATGTCCTCTCTTTCATCAGTAAAGAGACCAGAAATCCTCATATAGGCCCGCTGCATATATATATATATATATATATATAGATATAGATATATAGATATAGATATATAGACATAGATATATAGATATATAGATATAGATATAGAGACAGATATATAAATATATATGTGTAGGTAAACCTACACAGGGACAAGCAGGTTTGGAGCAGGAGAAGTATAAGCACATAGATATACACATATATATACATAGTTCCATTCCTCTCTTTGTCTTCTGCGTTTCTTTGTGTTTCTTAATGAAAAGATATAGGAAACGACGATCACAGAGATAAGCAACAGCAGAGCACCCTGAGTGCAGCAGCAGGAGAGCCTCAGAAGGCCAATCACCCGGCGTTTTCAAAGCAGCATTCTCTCTTATTCCTTCCACAGAAGAAGCAAATGAACTGTTGGTTGTGGGGTCGTCTGTTTCGCTGTCGAGAATGTGTCTCCTTCTTACGCTTCTGCTGCCTTTTCCGAGGGAGCAATAAACACCTGTCCACCTCGGGGTGTATATACAGCGAAACAATTCCATGGGAAAGCTGCGGAAGCTTTCCTGAAATGCCTGAAGAAACCTCCGGTCTCCTCCAGACGTGCGAGACAGGCAGCAGATGCTGTTCCAAACTCTACTGCAACAATATCCTACAAAAAAGCAGCAGCAGCAGCAGCAGCAAGTGCAAAGAAGAAGCAGCAGCAGGTGGAAAGAAGCAGCAGCAGCAGGTGGAAAGAAGCAGCAGCAGCAGCAAGCGCAAAAAAGCAACAGCAGCATCAGGTGTAAAGAAGCACCAGCAGCAGCAGCAGCAGGTGCAAAGAGACAGCAGCAGCAGCAGCAGTTGCGAAGAGGCAGCAGCAGCAGCAGCAGTTGCGAAGAGGCAGCAGCAGCAGCAGCAGTTGCGAAGAGGCAGCAGCAGCAGCAGCAGTTGCGAAGAGGCAGCAGCAGCAGCAGCAGTTGCGAAGAGGCAGCAGCAGCAGCAGCAGTTGCGAAGAGGCAGCAGCAGGTGGTGGAAACGGCCGGGGGGGGAGACGTGGAGACAGAAAAGGGAGATAAGAGACACACGCAGATACAGCCGGAGGGGAAGAAGACTACAAACAGAAAGGAAAGTTCTTCTACTTCTTTTCTGCATCTGTGGGGAGACGAAGGGTGATACGCCTAAAACGCGCTGCAGCGTCTCACTGTGGGGAACGTCAACAACAAAGAGAGACAGCATCTACTACCAGAGACCAAGGCAAAGAGAACGTTAAAACAGCAGTCTTTTCATTCTGCCCAGCCCCCACATGCAAATTAGAGAAAACACATTGATACGCCCTTCCTTAACAGTGCATGCACAACAGTCTTTTTATACAGAAAGAGTGATATAGATAAAATATCTGTAAAGAGAGATATATGTATAATATATATTATATATGTAAAGAGATATACATGTATATATGTTTGTAAAGAAATATATATATATATATATATATGTTTGTAAAGAGTGATATATATATATATATATATATATATGTGTAAAGGTAGATTTATACGTAAAAGAAAGCGAAAAAACATTTCCTGCTGTTCATTCTTGAACTGAACGTAGCGTCTTCACGTCCTAAGGCGAATTTCTCTAAGGGGACGTATCTTTATACGAAGGAGAGTTCCACACTGAAAAATCCTACTTGTGAAGCGAAGTCTGCGTGTCCATGTAAAAAACACGCAAATATATATATGTACATATATATATATATATTATATATATAGCAGCAGTCAGGAAGGTGAAGACGCCTGTTAGGGCTGTAGCATCGATAGCAACAGACATGGAGATTGCAGTGTTGTTTCTCTTCTTCCTTTACCTCCAGAGACTTCACCTTCAACTTCAATATAGGGAATAAAAATATTTGAGTCTGGCTATATACATGCAGGAACATGGATATATATATACATCTCACATATATAATATATATATATATATATATATATATATATATATATAAATTATATTGGGGATGTCTGATAGTTCGCGATGTGGAGAGTCGTGTCTCTCTCTCTCTCTCTCTCTCTATATATATATATATATATTTATTATGCGTATACTTGTGTAGAGCTGGGAGAGTCCACAGTAGTATACACTCTATTTTCCTGGAGTTAATTCTACCCACAGCGATATCATCTCCACATTCATATATTTCTTTGTTTATGAAGAGACTTTCACCAGTGCAGACTGCAAAGAGACGCACGTAGAGATAGACACCCCCTCATTCTTCTAGACATATAGACATTTATATATATATATATATAATATATATATATATATATATAAGAGACGTATATATATAGGTATATAGAGAGACATACATGGAATATACGTATAATATATAAGTATATAGGGAGACATACATTTGGAATATACATGTATAATATATATATATATAGGTATATAGAGAGACATATATAAAATAGACATATATATATATATATATATTATATATATATATATTATATATATAGGGGTATTAAAGAGACATATATGGATTATACGTATATATACGCGGGATAGACATAGATCTATATCAACATATGGAATATTATACATGCATATATACGTATATATATGGATTGGACCTACATATATTTATATATACATATATATGTGCATAGAGAGAGAGAAAGAGAGAGAGAGAAAGAGAGACAGAGAGAGAGAAAGAGAGACAGAGAGAGAGAAAGAGAGGACAGAGAGAGAGAGAGAAAATCCACATATATACATAATATATATATATATATAGGGAAGGATGAGATGTGAGAAGTAGAATTGATAGCTCGCGAGAGAGGAAGGGGATTTTGCATCTCTCTGTTTGCTGACGGTAGAAGAGGACGGATATATATATATATATATATGTACGTCAATGTTTGGAGGTGTCTACGCTGCGGGTGAAGCCCACTGCATGTCGAGTCTCCTTGCCTAGAATTTTCTCTCTATTAAAGCAGCTACTATATTCACTGAATGCATGCCCAGCAGGTCTGTCGCGGTGTAGAGGAGAGAGGGAAGAAAAAACAGAAGGAGAAGTGATGTTGGAGAAAAAAAAGACGGGCGTGGAAGGCAAAGATATCCGCTAAAGAAGGAAAGGGAAAGAAGTAGACATCTGAAACAAAAGAGCGCAGAACGACAAGAAAGATGCATGCGGAAGGTAAAGAAAAAAAAAGAAGAAAAAGAAATAGAAAAAGAAAGAAGCTACCTTGATGTTGATGGAAGGCTTGACTCTGAAACCCTTCAATCCCCCAGCGTCTGCGCTCAACAAAACGGCCCTGGCGATCGCTGCTCAGCTGCACATCAAGTCACCCTCCACATATTCAACAAATCCCACGTCTCTCTTCTTATCTGCACATCTACACATATACAAATATATATATATATATATATATAATCTTTATGACACATATCAATATATCTGGGCTTCGTGTATATATATATATATATATATATGTATCTAGCACCTGCCTCCGTACATCCTTGTGTATTGCTGTCTCACGAAGTCTACAGCAATCGATCCTCTTTATAGAGGTCAATAGAAGTTTATGTATTGATAGATATGTATATACACTGATAGATATGTATATATATATATATATGTATTGATAAATATATATATATGTATTGATACATATGTATATATATTTATATATAGATGTGTATATATATATATATATATATATATATATATGTGTAGATGTGTATATATTTGTATGGAAGAGTGATATATATGTATATATACGTGAAGGTATTGGTAATTTAGAAGTGGACTGGAAGTGCAATAATAATCGAAAGAGACATCCTGTTTGGGTGGAATATGTAGAGAGTCGACGAGAAGAAGTGTCTTTCTCTTTTGTTTCTTCTGCGAGAGCAGCAGAAACACACTTCCTCTTTTCGAAATGCACGTTTCAGAATTTGAATTCTCACATCTTTCGCGATTATGGGAAGGCCCATGACTCATGACTGTAATAGAGACAAAGTGTAACTTTCAGGTTCTCTCGCTTTCCCCATTAAAAGAAAAGTGGAAGAAGAATCACACTTTCCCAACAAAAGAGACGTCTCTTTTTGCACTTCTCACTGCAATTTCTTCTTCTTCTTCTATATATAATATATACCGACCTTCATATAGACTAAGGAAGTCCTGTTTTTAAAGGCTGATGTTCTCTCCATAGTAGGTTCGTGTTTCCATAGCGCGCAGCAGTTGTTCAGGTGCTCCGCTGCTGTGCCGACCCTGTGATGAGAAAGCAAAAGATGCTAGTCTCTTCTTCAACAGTTGATTGTTCTTCTGCTGCTCCGCTAGTTGCATCTCTGTCTTCTTCTTTCCCTCTTCTGCCAACAGCAACTGCTGCACTTGCTTTTGCAGCTCTTCCATGTGCTTGTTTCTTTCCTGCTGCAGCTGCTGCTGCATTTGCGCCAATGCTTCTGCGTTCTGATTCCAGCAGCAGCAGCAACAGCAGCAGCAGCAGCAGCAACAGCAGCAGCAGCAGCAACAGCAACAGCAACAGCAGCAGCAACAGCAACAGTAGGAGGAGGATGTGCGACAGCGTTTGTTTCAAAAGACGGAAACCCATGTCGTTGAAAAGAGCAAGAAGTGCATACGTGCTTCAGTAATAAATATGAAGGATATCTGGCTAGTGTCTTCTTCTTGATGGGGAAGATTGCTGTTGTAGACGGTGAGGCTCCTGTGGGGAATTTTCTTTATCTTTTTGTTCTTGTTCTGAGGGTATACGCCTATCTATAGAGACGCTTGGCTGCAGTATAGACAGAGGAGATCGACATTCGTCTAGCGAAATAAATGGAATTGAAGAGCATTTTTTCAGAGGGAAAAAGAAAAGAAACAGTGCCCATAACTTGATGCTTCTTTCTTCAGTGACAGAGACAACGATACATCACCGTCACCACCCGAATATCATCCAAAATGCGTATCTCTCTCTTTGGGTGGGGGAGGAAGGAAGGAGGAAGAGAAGGGGAATGAAGGAGAATGAGAAAGGGAAAGAAGGAGGAAGAGAAAGGGAAAGAAGGAGGAAGAGAAAGGGAAAGAAGGAGGAAGAGGAGGGGAAGGAAGGAAGAAGAGGGGGGGAGAGGAGGAGTATCTATGGAGAGCGTCGTGTTTGTGTTTAAAGAAGCAGTTCTTCTTCCAGAGAAGTCTTTATAATCTGCTATCACTGCGTTCCTTGCATGTAGACTAGCTGCATAAAGCTCTCTCCAGACGTGGGGGAAAGTGAGCCTCCACATACAGGCAGGAAAGTCTACATATATAGAGATCAGAGAGAAAGAGAGAGAAAAAGAGATATATATGTGTATATGAAAACTAATGCACAGAGAAGATGGTGAAGTCGACGGAGAGAAGGACATGTTATCGGAGTCTTTCTGCATGTACATATATATATATATACATGTATATAGAGGACGAAAAGAAAATGACCTTTGGCCAGAGGTCTTCCTCTCCACTATCTTCTGGCAGATGCATTGATACTCCGTATACATCTACTCTTACGTTCTCGCAGTTCTAAAATATATATGTTATATATGTTAGAAAGAAGCTGGATGCGCATGTCAACAGAGACCCACGTCGGTGCATGTGTCGATGTTCCAGAAATCTATAGAGAAGGATAGATATGAAGAAGTCGTCTTCCAGGCGTATAGACGTTTTTGCATGCAGGTCAAGAGAGAAGATAAGATGTCCACGAGGTAAAACAAACGAGGTATAGACATCTCTTTAGACCCCAAGTGGACAAGATGCAGGAGACGCATACATAGATGCTTCTGTAGAATACTCTATGTTTTTGGCGATAGCAGTAGTGAACTACGCACCTGCTTGGAAAGAGCAGCTCCAGCTGATGTGAGGTCTTCGACCTGCTGCTTCAGCATCCGAATCTCTTCTTCCTGCTGGTGCCTGTGCTGTCGCTCTTGGTGGAGGACTTGCTGTTCGTTTTGCTGCTGCGCAGATGCACCTTCGCGCGCATTCTGCAGCAGCAGCAGAGCCTTCTGCCTCGCTTTCTCGACCTTCTGGACCTTCTTTTCAACTGTTGCAATATAGGCCTTTGCCTCTGATAGCAGCTGCGCAGAAGCAGCAGCAAAGCCCTTATATCGCTCAATCTTTTCAAGGGCAACTGTCTCGGATGTGTGGAGGCCAACGACCTCCTGCTGCAGCTGCTGCACCTGCTGCTCGCACTGCTGCAGCAAATGCCGAGCCTCCTGGTGCTGCTGCTGCTCTGATGCAAACTTCTCCTTCTCTTCTTCCACTACGCCTTCGGCAGCTTCTCGTAGACGCTCCTGCTCTGCTGCGGCTGCGCGCAGCTGTTCTGCTGCTCGAGCGCCGAGCAATACTTTATCTCGCTCAACACGCAACTCCAATTCAACGTTCTGCAGCAGCAGCACCAGCAGCAGCATTGCCCCTCCCCACATAGCAAATCGAAAGAAGAAGAAACAGAAAACAAACGACGAGGAAGGAAAAAGGAGAGAGGAAAAAAGAAGAAGAAGATAGGAAAAAGAAGAAGAAGAGAAGAAAAAGAAGAAGAAAAGAAGAAAAGAAGAACAAGGGAAGCAGATAGGAAGAAGAAAAGAAGAAAGGGAGCAGATAGGAAGAAGAAAAGAAAAAAAAGAGGAAGAAGAAAAGAAAAAGAAGAAGAAGTATCCTGCAGAGACATATAGCAATGGAAAAGACAAAGAGACAGCGAAGATTGACATAGTGATAAAAAGAAAATCGAACAAACCTTGCATGCAGGAAGAAGCTGAGCTTTGTGTAGAGAGATACAGTGATGAAAATACCCATGCATCAACACTTCTGCTTCGAATAGACGAGTGTTTTATGATCATATTGTCTACAGAAAGGAAACGAAACGTCTCTAATCTCAACATCCAGTCTCTTCCTCTATCTTCAGTGCTGAAACAAAAGATAATATCCTTGCCTCCTTCCAGTCCAATTCCACACATGCAGAAGAAGATCGAGATATACATCCACTCGAAAAGAAACAAATCTTTACATGTATACCCACTCCTCATAGCGACTTTGAATGTGATTTGAAGAGTCCCTTTCACCCAATGCAGCAACTCCTTCTCTTTCTCCGTCCTCCTGCACACCGTCCCGCCGATGAAATATACTTCCCATAAAATAAGTATACATATATATATATATATATATATATATTCACAGATACATATATCCATATATATATATATATATATATATATATATATATATATATGAAATGCAGGTAGAGCTCACATGGGCTCTTCTAATCTCTTTGACTTCAGCAGCACACAGCAGGAGAAGCGTGATTCTCTGGAGCTGCTGCCTGGGGTTGCCTCTATGTCCCATATACACGGAGATATGTTGGGCTCGTGTATCGTTTCCATTGAACAGATATATGTGGGGAGAGAGAAGAGTGAAACTGAGAACTTCAAAAATCCAATGCGAAGCAACAAGACATCGAGAGACACAACAGCATTAGGAAGACGTGTTGTTGTTGTTGAGATATATCTTCTCAAGCCCTCTATACAAGCATCCAACCACCTCTATATATATATATATATATATATATATATATATATATACCACGTATATGTTTGTAAGAGGTATACCAGTCGCTGTAGAGACGTTTATCTCTTTAGTGCTGCGGAGTAAATAGCTTCATGTGGAGAGCAGTATTCGACCTTTCAAATACACGAAAGAGTTGAGATTCACGGTGTGAATCCAAGCAGACTCTTGTTGCCAATTGCATCTAGGGCTAAAGGCTCGTATATGTTTCCTGAAGATTTCAACAAGACACCCACTTATATTCGCATATATGAAAGCCTGGAAGGTATATATACACACATCAACGCAATATATATATATATATATATATATATATATATATATATATATATAGAGAGAGAGAGAGAGAGAGAGAGAAAGAGAGAGAGAGCGAGAGAAAGAGAGAGAAAGAGAAGGAGAGAGAGAGAGAAAGAAAGAGAAAGAAAGAGATATATGAATACCATATATATATATATATAGAGAGAGTGAGAGATATATATAGAGATACATATATATATATATATGTTATATGTGTGCAAATGTATAACGAGGCAGCTAAGAAGAAAGACATAGGCAGACGTACTGTGCACGGGGTGACAAGTGTATGTGTAATCCAACTGTTGGACGGAGTAGATTTGAGTGTAGAGAGTTGATTTCTCCCTTCTTGAAGTCGACATATCCCCTTTCATAGATTCATAGCATGCATAGTAGTAGTAGTAGCAGCAGCACCACGGTCAACAACAGCAAGAGAAGAAGACTGAGCAGCAGTAGTAGTAGTTCTGCACACAGTAAAGGAGATCTCTTCCTATACATATATATATATATATATATTCCAAGAAGGAGACCCTACAGCAATTCTGTCTTCTCCTTCCCGCAGCAACGCCTTCAAACGCAGATTGGCGTGTCTCTCTATTTGAAGAAGAGCAGTTTGCTCCTGCAGATTCGATGTAGCTTCGATAAGGCCTTCTTGAAAAGAAGAAGCCTTCTCCTGACACTCCTGTAGGTAGCACCGGAGCTCTTCATAGCGCTTCTGCAGGGTCAGCAACTGATACTCGTATTGCTGACTGCTGCTGCAGCTTCTTGCTAGTGCCTGCACTTTCTTCTGCAGTTCCTCCTCGCAGTCTCGCAGTTTCTCTTCTTCTTCTTCTCTCTGTGCTTCACTCATTGTTCTATAGTGACAAATCAAACACCCACCCGATAGAACCGGACATGTTATATACTTACATCTATCCAAACAACACACGTATACGACTTGATATATATATATATATATGTATATAGTATCTGTTATATATGTATATATAGAGAGAGAGATGGAGATCTAGACACTGCTGGGCATTCTTTCCATTCTTTGAGAACACAGGCGGTTGGAGTCATCAAGACAAAGAATCAGTGTTGGTCATTAACCAGGAAGTATAGTAGTTGACTGGGAATCTATTGAG
>CATKUM010000290.1:0-59449 GCA_949786405.1 Onychomys arenicola | reverse complement strand
ATGCACTGTGGGCCAAGGTGCTTGGGGAGCCTGCATGATGTGCACAGAGGCACTGGGAGTCTGGTTTGGGGGCCAAGAGCCTGTCACAGATGCTCTGAGGAATGCAGGGGCCTGGATGTGTACGTGGCTCCCAACAGTGAGCATTTCAATATGGCCAAACACCCCACGAAGCTCAGAACTTTATATCTGGAGTAAAGTCTGGGGAAAGTCAACACATTTCATCCAGAAGCACATCTGGATCGGGCAGGCCTGTGTGCCAGGAGACAGTGTCCTGAATCCCTAAAGGGACATAGAGAGATAGCGGGTCCCCGGGCTAGCAGGCATGCAAGCAAGGCAGCAAGGCAGCAAGGCAGCAAGCAGGCCAGGCAGCAGGGCAGCAAGCCAGCCAGGCAGCAGGCAAGCAAGAAAGTAAGCAGGCATGCATGCTAGCCAGTTAGCAAAGAACCAGCAAAGCTAGGGAGCTGATGGGAGATGCACGCATCCCTCATTTGCTTACTTGGCGCTAGAGACAGGAAGATAGATGCATATGACTCTGGTCCCAGACGGGACAACAAACACTTGACAGTCCATGCCCAGTCACATGGTGAGACTAAGTCCATGAGGAAAAGCCAAAGCATCTGTCGATATTTCTGTATGTATTGAATGTCACCTGGTTCATTCAGAAACCTCAGGAAGGGACCTAAATCAGTGTGGGCAGGTGCAGAGATGGCTCAAACACTAGGTGAGAGAGCTTTCCCTGCAAGCATTAGGGTGCAGAGGTCGGCCATCAGCATAGATGTTGGAGGTTGGCTGGCTCAGTTGCGTGCCTGCAGTTCAGCCAAACCCGTCTGACACCAAGACTACAGGAGAAGAAGGCCAGGCTTAACTGCTGTCCGGCAAGCCTCACCTTTAGGTCAGGGAATACGACCGAGGCTCCAAGGGCACTGGCAAGACATCACAGCGCAGGACAGCCAGGATCTTCCTGTGCCACCTCCAGATACGCCCGCAATAGCCTACTACAGCACGTGTGCCCTAGGTAGCTACCCCAACACACACATCAATACACGCATTGTGCACAGCGCCAGGCAGCATGGCTCATGCCTGTGGATCCAGCACTCAGGACTCGGAAGCGGTAAGCTTGCTCCCTGTCTCCAGGCTACTCATTCTACAAAGTCAGACCCCATGGAGCTCTTCTAAGAGACACCCCAAAGTGCTAGGCAGGACCTGAGGCTCCAGAGCCCAACCGCCTCTCACCATTTCCAGCACTGACCATGGACCAGCCTAAGTTGAAGCGCCTGTGGGCTGGTTCTGGGGGAGGTGTTGTCGCTAAGCCTCACCTGCCTAAACCTAATCTGGTAGCCCTGGCTTCCCTTCCACTGAGGTCCAGCCATCTGCCTGGGTCTGCCTGAGGCTTAGATCCAAGTGGCCAAGCCCCTGGCTGAGCTGGAAGGCGGTTCTTTCTCTTTCAAATGTGGGTCCGGGCCGTGCGCATGCGCAGAGGCGCCTGGGAAAAATGGGTCCCTAGCACCTAGCTGAGAGGGGTGTAACTCCAGCCTGCTGCAGCTGCTGGCTCAGGCTTCTCACCAAGGCGCTGTGGGCCTGCTAGGGACTCCAGACGACCCCAGGATGACAGTCTTCGCTGTCAGCCAGGGGGAAGGCCTCCGGAATGCCCCGTGGAGGTTTGGGAAGACCTTGTCTCCATTCATTTTCATGAAGTCGGATTTGGTGGAGGGCGTTGTTGTTGCGGTTTGTGAGAGAAGTCCCCACTGGGAAGCCAGGGCTGTCCTAGAACTCGATCTGTACCAGGCTGGCCAGGAACGGACAGGGACCTGCATGCTTCCGCCTACCGTGGGCTGAGAACACAGGCAAGCACCTCCAGGAGGCTGGAAAGGACTCGGAATCTCCCTAAACAGGCTAGTACCCTCCAGAGCAGAAAAGGTCCAGAATGCCCCCTTCCAATGCTCTCAACACCACTGCTCTCGGGATGACCTCCAGGGAAAACCATTGTTCAGAACCTACCAGCAGGCTGAGTCAAGGCACCTGGAATGGATCTGTGAATTGCCCCGTCGTTGGATGCCATCCCAACAGAGGACCACACCTGAGGACAGGCTTCAACTGCCAGGATCTAGTTCTGCAGTCCATCCCGGCCCAGAAGACCAGGCCAGCATTCTGCTGTCCACACCCCCACGAAGGCTCTCTAGGGCAGTACCACCTTGCCTGGCCACATCTCCTTTGCCTAGGCTCTAGACAGCTGTCGTCCCAGGAGGAAGAACTTGGGATTGAACCTCACTCTCTGGGCCTTTTGTATCTCCAGTTGTGACCAAGGGTCCCGTGAAGGTAGCCTACCCATAAGCCTCAGAGACGCACAAAGCCCAAAAGGTGAGACGTGAAGAGGTTCTAGCTGGAAGAGAATTGGCCTTGGAGGCAGGAAGACAGTGAGACCTCTGCCTCTGACCACTGAGAGTCAATGCAGACTCTGGGAGGCGACAACAGGATAGACAACCGAGGTGAAAACCCGGTGGCATTTGGGAAACCCCCTGAGGTCCAGGCAGACAAAATTCTCCAGACACAAGCCGGCTTGGGCAGTGTGAGCCTGGTGTGCCAGTTCTGAGCTCTGGTCATCATGGCACCTCAAACATGTCCTAGAAGAAGGATGACTAGTGTGAGTTCCCTTTCCCAGGTGCCACGTTTCTCTTGAGGAGGAGGATAGCACAAGCATGATATGTATGGCCAAGGACAAGGTGCTGTGACTCCATAGTCATTTAGCTCTCTTTGACATGAGATATATGCACTGTGGGCCAAGGTGCTTGGGGAGCCTGCATGATGTGCACAGAGGCACTGGGAGTCTGGTTTGGGGGCCAAGAGCCTGTCACAGATGCTCTGAGGAATGCAGGGGCCTGGATGTGTACGTGGCTCCCAACAGTGAGCATTTCAATATGGCCAAACACCCCACGAAGCTCAGAACTTTATATCTGGAGTAAAGTCTGGGGAAAGTCAACACATTTCATCCAGAAGCACATCTGGATCGGGCAGGCCTGTGTGCCAGGAGACAGTGTCCTGAATCCCTAAAGGGACATAGAGAGATAGCGGGTCCCCGGGCTAGCAGGCATGCAAGCAAGGCAGCAAGGCAGCAAGGCAGCAAGCAGGCCAGGCAGCAGGGCAGCAAGCCAGCCAGGCAGCAGGCAAGCAAGAAAGTAAGCAGGCATGCATGCTAGCCAGTTAGCAAAGAACCAGCAAAGCTAGGGAGCTGATGGGAGATGCACGCATCCCTCATTTGCTTACTTGGCGCTAGAGACAGGAAGATAGATGCATATGACTCTGGTCCCAGACAGGACAACAAACACTTGACAGTCCATGCCCAGTCACATGGTGAGACTAAGTCCATGAGGAAAAGCCAAAGCATCTGTCGATATTTCTGTATGTATTGAATGTCACCTGGTTCATTCAGAAACCTCAGGAAGGGACCTAAATCAGTGTGGGCAGGTGCAGAGATGGCTCAAACACTAGGTGAGAGAGCTTTCCCTGCAAGCATTAGGGTGCAGAGGTCGGCCATCAGCATAGATGTTGGAGGTTGGCTGGCTCAGTTGCGTGCCTGCAGTTCAGCCAAACCCGTCTGACACCAAGACTACAGGAGAAGAAGGCCAGGCTTAACTGCTGTCCGGCAAGCCTCACCTTTAGGTCAGGGAATACGACCGAGGCTCCAAGGGCACTGGCAAGACATCACAGCGCAGGACAGCCAGGATCTTCCTGTGCCACCTCCAGATACGCCCGCAATAGCCTACTACAGCACGTGTGCCCTAGGTAGCTACCCCAACACACACATCAATACACGCATTGTGCACAGCGCCAGGCAGCATGGCTCATGCCTGTGGATCCAGCACTCAGGACTCGGAAGCGGTAAGCTTGCTCCCTGTCTCCAGGCTACTCATTCTACAAAGTCAGACCCCATGGAGCTCTTCTAAGAGACACCCCAAAGTGCTAGGCAGGACCTGAGGCTCCAGAGCCCAACCGCCTCTCACCATTTCCAGCACTGACCATGGACCAGCCTAAGTTGAAGCGCCTGTGGGCTGGTTCTGGGGGAGGTGTTGTCGCTAAGCCTCACCTGCCTAAACCTAATCTGGTAGCCCTGGCTTCCCTTCCACTGAGGTCCAGCCATCTGCCTGGGTCTGCCTGAGGCTTAGATCCAAGTGGCCAAGCCCCTGGCTGAGCTGGAAGGCGGTTCTTTCTCTTTCAAATGTGGGTCCGGGCCGTGCGCATGCGCAGAGGCGCCTGGGAAAAATGGGTCCCTAGCACCTAGCTGAGAGGGGTGTAACTCCAGCCTGCTGCAGCTGCTGGCTCAGGCTTCTCACCAAGGCGCTGTGGGCCTGCTAGGGACTCCAGACGACCCCAGGATGACAGTCTTCGCTGTCAGCCAGGGGGAAGGCCTCCGGAATGCCCCGTGGAGGTTTGGGAAGACCTTGTCTCCATTCATTTTCATGAAGTCGGATTTGGTGGAGGGCGTTGTTGTTGCGGTTTGTGAGAGAAGTCCCCACTGGGAAGCCAGGGCTGTCCTAGAACTCGATCTGTACCAGGCTGGCCAGGAACGGACAGGGACCTGCATGCTTCCGCCTACCGTGGGCTGAGAACACAGGCAAGCACCTCCAGGAGGCTGGAAAGGACTCGGAATCTCCCTAAACAGGCTAGTACCCTCCAGAGCAGAAAAGGTCCAGAATGCCCCCTTCCAATGCTCTCAACACCACTGCTCTCGGGATGACCTCCAGGGAAAACCATTGTTCAGAACCTACCAGCAGGCTGAGTCAAGGCACCTGGAATGGATCTGTGAATTGCCCCGTCGTTGGATGCCATCCCAACAGAGGACCACACCTGAGGACAGGCTTCAACTGCCAGGATCTAGTTCTGCAGTCCATCCCGGCCCAGAAGACCAGGCCAGCATTCTGCTGTCCACACCCCCACGAAGGCTCTCTAGGGCAGTACCACCTTGCCTGGCCACATCTCCTTTGCCTAGGCTCTAGACAGCTGTCGTCCCAGGAGGAAGAACTTGGGATTGAACCTCACTCTCTGGGCCTTTTGTATCTCCAGTTGTGACCAAGGGTCCCGTGAAGGTAGCCTACCCATAAGCCTCAGAGACGCACAAAGCCCAAAAGGTGAGACGTGAAGAGGTTCTAGCTGGAAGAGAATTGGCCTTGGAGGCAGGAAGACAGTGAGACCTCTGCCTCTGACCACTGAGAGTCAATGCAGACTCTGGGAGGCGACAACAGGATAGACAACCGAGGTGAAAACCCGGTGGCATTTGGGAAACCCCCTGAGGTCCAGGCAGACAAAATTCTCCAGACACAAGCCGGCTTGGGCAGTGTGAGCCTGGTGTGCCAGTTCTGAGCTCTGGTCATCATGGCACCTCAAACATGTCCTAGAAGAAGGATGACTAGTGTGAGTTCCCTTTCCCAGGTGCCACGTTTCTCTTGAGGAGGAGGATAGCACAAGCATGATATGTATGGCCAAGGACAAGGTGCTGTGACTCCATAGTCATTTAGCTCTCTTTGACATGAGATATATGCACTGTGGGCCAAGGTGCTTGGGGAGCCTGCATGATGTGCACAGAGGCACTGGGAGTCTGGTTTGGGGGCCAAGAGCCTGTCACAGATGCTCTGAGGAATGCAGGGGCCTGGATGTGTACGTGGCTCCCAACAGTGAGCATTTCAATATGGCCAAACACCCCACGAAGCTCAGAACTTTATATCTGGAGTAAAGTCTGGGGAAAGTCAACACATTTCATCCAGAAGCACATCTGGATCGGGCAGGCCTGTGTGCCAGGAGACAGTGTCCTGAATCCCTAAAGGGACATAGAGAGATAGCGGGTCCCCGGGCTAGCAGGCATGCAAGCAAGGCAGCAAGGCAGCAAGGCAGCAAGCAGGCCAGGCAGCAGGGCAGCAAGCCAGCCAGGCAGCAGGCAAGCAAGAAAGTAAGCAGGCATGCATGCTAGCCAGTTAGCAAAGAACCAGCAAAGCTAGGGAGCTGATGGGAGATGCACGCATCCCTCATTTGCTTACTTGGCGCTAGAGACAGGAAGATAGATGCATATGACTCTGGTCCCAGACGGGACAACAAACACTTGACAGTCCATGCCCAGTCACATGGTGAGACTAAGTCCATGAGGAAAAGCCAAAGCATCTGTCGATATTTCTGTATGTATTGAATGTCACCTGGTTCATTCAGAAACCTCAGGAAGGGACCTAAATCAGTGTGGGCAGGTGCAGAGATGGCTCAAACACTAGGTGAGAGAGCTTTCCCTGCAAGCATTAGGGTGCAGAGGTCGGCCATCAGCATAGATGTTGGAGGTTGGCTGGCTCAGTTGCGTGCCTGCAGTTCAGCCAAACCCGTCTGACACCAAGACTACAGGAGAAGAAGGCCAGGCTTAACTGCTGTCCGGCAAGCCTCACCTTTAGGTCAGGGAATACGACCGAGGCTCCAAGGGCACTGGCAAGACATCACAGCGCAGGACAGCCAGGATCTTCCTGTGCCACCTCCAGATACGCCCGCAATAGCCTACTACAGCACGTGTGCCCTAGGTAGCTACCCCAACACACACATCAATACACGCATTGTGCACAGCGCCAGGCAGCATGGCTCATGCCTGTGGATCCAGCACTCAGGACTCGGAAGCGGTAAGCTTGCTCCCTGTCTCCAGGCTACTCATTCTACAAAGTCAGACCCCATGGAGCTCTTCTAAGAGACACCCCAAAGTGCTAGGCAGGACCTGAGGCTCCAGAGCCCAACCGCCTCTCACCATTTCCAGCACTGACCATGGACCAGCCTAAGTTGAAGCGCCTGTGGGCTGGTTCTGGGGGAGGTGTTGTCGCTAAGCCTCACCTGCCTAAACCTAATCTGGTAGCCCTGGCTTCCCTTCCACTGAGGTCCAGCCATCTGCCTGGGTCTGCCTGAGGCTTAGATCCAAGTGGCCAAGCCCCTGGCTGAGCTGGAAGGCGGTTCTTTCTCTTTCAAATGTGGGTCCGGGCCGTGCGCATGCGCAGAGGCGCCTGGGAAAAATGGGTCCCTAGCACCTAGCTGAGAGGGGTGTAACTCCAGCCTGCTGCAGCTGCTGGCTCAGGCTTCTCACCAAGGCGCTGTGGGCCTGCTAGGGACTCCAGACGACCCCAGGATGACAGTCTTCGCTGTCAGCCAGGGGGAAGGCCTCCGGAATGCCCCGTGGAGGTTTGGGAAGACCTTGTCTCCATTCATTTTCATGAAGTCGGATTTGGTGGAGGGCGTTGTTGTTGCGGTTTGTGAGAGAAGTCCCCACTGGGAAGCCAGGGCTGTCCTAGAACTCGATCTGTACCAGGCTGGCCAGGAACGGACAGGGACCTGCATGCTTCCGCCTACCGTGGGCTGAGAACACAGGCAAGCACCTCCAGGAGGCTGGAAAGGACTCGGAATCTCCCTAAACAGGCTAGTACCCTCCAGAGCAGAAAAGGTCCAGAATGCCCCCTTCCAATGCTCTCAACACCACTGCTCTCGGGATGACCTCCAGGGAAAACCATTGTTCAGAACCTACCAGCAGGCTGAGTCAAGGCACCTGGAATGGATCTGTGAATTGCCCCGTCGTTGGATGCCATCCCAACAGAGGACCACACCTGAGGACAGGCTTCAACTGCCAGGATCTAGTTCTGCAGTCCATCCCGGCCCAGAAGACCAGGCCAGCATTCTGCTGTCCACACCCCCACGAAGGCTCTCTAGGGCAGTACCACCTTGCCTGGCCACATCTCCTTTGCCTAGGCTCTAGACAGCTGTCGTCCCAGGAGGAAGAACTTGGGATTGAACCTCACTCTCTGGGCCTTTTGTATCTCCAGTTGTGACCAAGGGTCCCGTGAAGGTAGCCTACCCATAAGCCTCAGAGACGCACAAAGCCCAAAAGGTGAGACGTGAAGAGGTTCTAGCTGGAAGAGAATTGGCCTTGGAGGCAGGAAGACAGTGAGACCTCTGCCTCTGACCACTGAGAGTCAATGCAGACTCTGGGAGGCGACAACAGGATAGACAACCGAGGTGAAAACCCGGTGGCATTTGGGAAACCCCCTGAGGTCCAGGCAGACAAAATTCTCCAGACACAAGCCGGCTTGGGCAGTGTGAGCCTGGTGTGCCAGTTCTGAGCTCTGGTCATCATGGCACCTCAAACATGTCCTAGAAGAAGGATGACTAGTGTGAGTTCCCTTTCCCAGGTGCCACGTTTCTCTTGAGGAGGAGGATAGCACAAGCATGATATGTATGGCCAAGGACAAGGTGCTGTGACTCCATAGTCATTTAGCTCTCTTTGACATGAGATATATGCACTGTGGGCCAAGGTGCTTGGGGAGCCTGCATGATGTGCACAGAGGCACTGGGAGTCTGGTTTGGGGGCCAAGAGCCTGTCACAGATGCTCTGAGGAATGCAGGGGCCTGGATGTGTACGTGGCTCCCAACAGTGAGCATTTCAATATGGCCAAACACCCCACGAAGCTCAGAACTTTATATCTGGAGTAAAGTCTGGGGAAAGTCAACACATTTCATCCAGAAGCACATCTGGATCGGGCAGGCCTGTGTGCCAGGAGACAGTGTCCTGAATCCCTAAAGGGACATAGAGAGATAGCGGGTCCCCGGGCTAGCAGGCATGCAAGCAAGGCAGCAAGGCAGCAAGGCAGCAAGCAGGCCAGGCAGCAGGGCAGCAAGCCAGCCAGGCAGCAGGCAAGCAAGAAAGTAAGCAGGCATGCATGCTAGCCAGTTAGCAAAGAACCAGCAAAGCTAGGGAGCTGATGGGAGATGCACGCATCCCTCATTTGCTTACTTGGCGCTAGAGACAGGAAGATAGATGCATATGACTCTGGTCCCAGACGGGACAACAAACACTTGACAGTCCATGCCCAGTCACATGGTGAGACTAAGTCCATGAGGAAAAGCCAAAGCATCTGTCGATATTTCTGTATGTATTGAATGTCACCTGGTTCATTCAGAAACCTCAGGAAGGGACCTAAATCAGTGTGGGCAGGTGCAGAGATGGCTCAAACACTAGGTGAGAGAGCTTTCCCTGCAAGCATTAGGGTGCAGAGGTCGGCCATCAGCATAGATGTTGGAGGTTGGCTGGCTCAGTTGCGTGCCTGCAGTTCAGCCAAACCCGTCTGACACCAAGACTACAGGAGAAGAAGGCCAGGCTTAACTGCTGTCCGGCAAGCCTCACCTTTAGGTCAGGGAATACGACCGAGGCTCCAAGGGCACTGGCAAGACATCACAGCGCAGGACAGCCAGGATCTTCCTGTGCCACCTCCAGATACGCCCGCAATAGCCTACTACAGCACGTGTGCCCTAGGTAGCTACCCCAACACACACATCAATACACGCATTGTGCACAGCGCCAGGCAGCATGGCTCATGCCTGTGGATCCAGCACTCAGGACTCGGAAGCGGTAAGCTTGCTCCCTGTCTCCAGGCTACTCATTCTACAAAGTCAGACCCCATGGAGCTCTTCTAAGAGACACCCCAAAGTGCTAGGCAGGACCTGAGGCTCCAGAGCCCAACCGCCTCTCACCATTTCCAGCACTGACCATGGACCAGCCTAAGTTGAAGCGCCTGTGGGCTGGTTCTGGGGGAGGTGTTGTCGCTAAGCCTCACCTGCCTAAACCTAATCTGGTAGCCCTGGCTTCCCTTCCACTGAGGTCCAGCCATCTGCCTGGGTCTGCCTGAGGCTTAGATCCAAGTGGCCAAGCCCCTGGCTGAGCTGGAAGGCGGTTCTTTCTCTTTCAAATGTGGGTCCGGGCCGTGCGCATGCGCAGAGGCGCCTGGGAAAAATGGGTCCCTAGCACCTAGCTGAGAGGGGTGTAACTCCAGCCTGCTGCAGCTGCTGGCTCAGGCTTCTCACCAAGGCGCTGTGGGCCTGCTAGGGACTCCAGACGACCCCAGGATGACAGTCTTCGCTGTCAGCCAGGGGGAAGGCCTCCGGAATGCCCCGTGGAGGTTTGGGAAGACCTTGTCTCCATTCATTTTCATGAAGTCGGATTTGGTGGAGGGCGTTGTTGTTGCGGTTTGTGAGAGAAGTCCCCACTGGGAAGCCAGGGCTGTCCTAGAACTCGATCTGTACCAGGCTGGCCAGGAACGGACAGGGACCTGCATGCTTCCGCCTACCGTGGGCTGAGAACACAGGCAAGCACCTCCAGGAGGCTGGAAAGGACTCGGAATCTCCCTAAACAGGCTAGTACCCTCCAGAGCAGAAAAGGTCCAGAATGCCCCCTTCCAATGCTCTCAACACCACTGCTCTCGGGATGACCTCCAGGGAAAACCATTGTTCAGAACCTACCAGCAGGCTGAGTCAAGGCACCTGGAATGGATCTGTGAATTGCCCCGTCGTTGGATGCCATCCCAACAGAGGACCACACCTGAGGACAGGCTTCAACTGCCAGGATCTAGTTCTGCAGTCCATCCCGGCCCAGAAGACCAGGCCAGCATTCTGCTGTCCACACCCCCACGAAGGCTCTCTAGGGCAGTACCACCTTGCCTGGCCACATCTCCTTTGCCTAGGCTCTAGACAGCTGTCGTCCCAGGAGGAAGAACTTGGGATTGAACCTCACTCTCTGGGCCTTTTGTATCTCCAGTTGTGACCAAGGGTCCCGTGAAGGTAGCCTACCCATAAGCCTCAGAGACGCACAAAGCCCAAAAGGTGAGACGTGAAGAGGTTCTAGCTGGAAGAGAATTGGCCTTGGAGGCAGGAAGACAGTGAGACCTCTGCCTCTGACCACTGAGAGTCAATGCAGACTCTGGGAGGCGACAACAGGATAGACAACCGAGGTGAAAACCCGGTGGCATTTGGGAAACCCCCTGAGGTCCAGGCAGACAAAATTCTCCAGACACAAGCCGGCTTGGGCAGTGTGAGCCTGGTGTGCCAGTTCTGAGCTCTGGTCATCATGGCACCTCAAACATGTCCTAGAAGAAGGATGACTAGTGTGAGTTCCCTTTCCCAGGTGCCACGTTTCTCTTGAGGAGGAGGATAGCACAAGCATGATATGTATGGCCAAGGACAAGGTGCTGTGACTCCATAGTCATTTAGCTCTCTTTGACATGAGATATATGCACTGTGGGCCAAGGTGCTTGGGGAGCCTGCATGATGTGCACAGAGGCACTGGGAGTCTGGTTTGGGGGCCAAGAGCCTGTCACAGATGCTCTGAGGAATGCAGGGGCCTGGATGTGTACGTGGCTCCCAACAGTGAGCATTTCAATATGGCCAAACACCCCACGAAGCTCAGAACTTTATATCTGGAGTAAAGTCTGGGGAAAGTCAACACATTTCATCCAGAAGCACATCTGGATCGGGCAGGCCTGTGTGCCAGGAGACAGTGTCCTGAATCCCTAAAGGGACATAGAGAGATAGCGGGTCCCCGGGCTAGCAGGCATGCAAGCAAGGCAGCAAGGCAGCAAGGCAGCAAGCAGGCCAGGCAGCAGGGCAGCAAGCCAGCCAGGCAGCAGGCAAGCAAGAAAGTAAGCAGGCATGCATGCTAGCCAGTTAGCAAAGAACCAGCAAAGCTAGGGAGCTGATGGGAGATGCACGCATCCCTCATTTGCTTACTTGGCGCTAGAGACAGGAAGATAGATGCATATGACTCTGGTCCCAGACGGGACAACAAACACTTGACAGTCCATGCCCAGTCACATGGTGAGACTAAGTCCATGAGGAAAAGCCAAAGCATCTGTCGATATTTCTGTATGTATTGAATGTCACCTGGTTCATTCAGAAACCTCAGGAAGGGACCTAAATCAGTGTGGGCAGGTGCAGAGATGGCTCAAACACTAGGTGAGAGAGCTTTCCCTGCAAGCATTAGGGTGCAGAGGTCGGCCATCAGCATAGATGTTGGAGGTTGGCTGGCTCAGTTGCGTGCCTGCAGTTCAGCCAAACCCGTCTGACACCAAGACTACAGGAGAAGAAGGCCAGGCTTAACTGCTGTCCGGCAAGCCTCACCTTTAGGTCAGGGAATACGACCGAGGCTCCAAGGGCACTGGCAAGACATCACAGCGCAGGACAGCCAGGATCTTCCTGTGCCACCTCCAGATACGCCCGCAATAGCCTACTACAGCACGTGTGCCCTAGGTAGCTACCCCAACACACACATCAATACACGCATTGTGCACAGCGCCAGGCAGCATGGCTCATGCCTGTGGATCCAGCACTCAGGACTCGGAAGCGGTAAGCTTGCTCCCTGTCTCCAGGCTACTCATTCTACAAAGTCAGACCCCATGGAGCTCTTCTAAGAGACACCCCAAAGTGCTAGGCAGGACCTGAGGCTCCAGAGCCCAACCGCCTCTCACCATTTCCAGCACTGACCATGGACCAGCCTAAGTTGAAGCGCCTGTGGGCTGGTTCTGGGGGAGGTGTTGTCGCTAAGCCTCACCTGCCTAAACCTAATCTGGTAGCCCTGGCTTCCCTTCCACTGAGGTCCAGCCATCTGCCTGGGTCTGCCTGAGGCTTAGATCCAAGTGGCCAAGCCCCTGGCTGAGCTGGAAGGCGGTTCTTTCTCTTTCAAATGTGGGTCCGGGCCGTGCGCATGCGCAGAGGCGCCTGGGAAAAATGGGTCCCTAGCACCTAGCTGAGAGGGGTGTAACTCCAGCCTGCTGCAGCTGCTGGCTCAGGCTTCTCACCAAGGCGCTGTGGGCCTGCTAGGGACTCCAGACGACCCCAGGATGACAGTCTTCGCTGTCAGCCAGGGGGAAGGCCTCCGGAATGCCCCGTGGAGGTTTGGGAAGACCTTGTCTCCATTCATTTTCATGAAGTCGGATTTGGTGGAGGGCGTTGTTGTTGCGGTTTGTGAGAGAAGTCCCCACTGGGAAGCCAGGGCTGTCCTAGAACTCGATCTGTACCAGGCTGGCCAGGAACGGACAGGGACCTGCATGCTTCCGCCTACCGTGGGCTGAGAACACAGGCAAGCACCTCCAGGAGGCTGGAAAGGACTCGGAATCTCCCTAAACAGGCTAGTACCCTCCAGAGCAGAAAAGGTCCAGAATGCCCCCTTCCAATGCTCTCAACACCACTGCTCTCGGGATGACCTCCAGGGAAAACCATTGTTCAGAACCTACCAGCAGGCTGAGTCAAGGCACCTGGAATGGATCTGTGAATTGCCCCGTCGTTGGATGCCATCCCAACAGAGGACCACACCTGAGGACAGGCTTCAACTGCCAGGATCTAGTTCTGCAGTCCATCCCGGCCCAGAAGACCAGGCCAGCATTCTGCTGTCCACACCCCCACGAAGGCTCTCTAGGGCAGTACCACCTTGCCTGGCCACATCTCCTTTGCCTAGGCTCTAGACAGCTGTCGTCCCAGGAGGAAGAACTTGGGATTGAACCTCACTCTCTGGGCCTTTTGTATCTCCAGTTGTGACCAAGGGTCCCGTGAAGGTAGCCTACCCATAAGCCTCAGAGACGCACAAAGCCCAAAAGGTGAGACGTGAAGAGGTTCTAGCTGGAAGAGAATTGGCCTTGGAGGCAGGAAGACAGTGAGACCTCTGCCTCTGACCACTGAGAGTCAATGCAGACTCTGGGAGGCGACAACAGGATAGACAACCGAGGTGAAAACCCGGTGGCATTTGGGAAACCCCCTGAGGTCCAGGCAGACAAAATTCTCCAGACACAAGCCGGCTTGGGCAGTGTGAGCCTGGTGTGCCAGTTCTGAGCTCTGGTCATCATGGCACCTCAAACATGTCCTAGAAGAAGGATGACTAGTGTGAGTTCCCTTTCCCAGGTGCCACGTTTCTCTTGAGGAGGAGGATAGCACAAGCATGATATGTATGGCCAAGGACAAGGTGCTGTGACTCCATAGTCATTTAGCTCTCTTTGACATGAGATATATGCACTGTGGGCCAAGGTGCTTGGGGAGCCTGCATGATGTGCACAGAGGCACTGGGAGTCTGGTTTGGGGGCCAAGAGCCTGTCACAGATGCTCTGAGGAATGCAGGGGCCTGGATGTGTACGTGGCTCCCAACAGTGAGCATTTCAATATGGCCAAACACCCCACGAAGCTCAGAACTTTATATCTGGAGTAAAGTCTGGGGAAAGTCAACACATTTCATCCAGAAGCACATCTGGATCGGGCAGGCCTGTGTGCCAGGAGACAGTGTCCTGAATCCCTAAAGGGACATAGAGAGATAGCGGGTCCCCGGGCTAGCAGGCATGCAAGCAAGGCAGCAAGGCAGCAAGGCAGCAAGCAGGCCAGGCAGCAGGGCAGCAAGCCAGCCAGGCAGCAGGCAAGCAAGAAAGTAAGCAGGCATGCATGCTAGCCAGTTAGCAAAGAACCAGCAAAGCTAGGGAGCTGATGGGAGATGCACGCATCCCTCATTTGCTTACTTGGCGCTAGAGACAGGAAGATAGATGCATATGACTCTGGTCCCAGACGGGACAACAAACACTTGACAGTCCATGCCCAGTCACATGGTGAGACTAAGTCCATGAGGAAAAGCCAAAGCATCTGTCGATATTTCTGTATGTATTGAATGTCACCTGGTTCATTCAGAAACCTCAGGAAGGGACCTAAATCAGTGTGGGCAGGTGCAGAGATGGCTCAAACACTAGGTGAGAGAGCTTTCCCTGCAAGCATTAGGGTGCAGAGGTCGGCCATCAGCATAGATGTTGGAGGTTGGCTGGCTCAGTTGCGTGCCTGCAGTTCAGCCAAACCCGTCTGACACCAAGACTACAGGAGAAGAAGGCCAGGCTTAACTGCTGTCCGGCAAGCCTCACCTTTAGGTCAGGGAATACGACCGAGGCTCCAAGGGCACTGGCAAGACATCACAGCGCAGGACAGCCAGGATCTTCCTGTGCCACCTCCAGATACGCCCGCAATAGCCTACTACAGCACGTGTGCCCTAGGTAGCTACCCCAACACACACATCAATACACGCATTGTGCACAGCGCCAGGCAGCATGGCTCATGCCTGTGGATCCAGCACTCAGGACTCGGAAGCGGTAAGCTTGCTCCCTGTCTCCAGGCTACTCATTCTACAAAGTCAGACCCCATGGAGCTCTTCTAAGAGACACCCCAAAGTGCTAGGCAGGACCTGAGGCTCCAGAGCCCAACCGCCTCTCACCATTTCCAGCACTGACCATGGACCAGCCTAAGTTGAAGCGCCTGTGGGCTGGTTCTGGGGGAGGTGTTGTCGCTAAGCCTCACCTGCCTAAACCTAATCTGGTAGCCCTGGCTTCCCTTCCACTGAGGTCCAGCCATCTGCCTGGGTCTGCCTGAGGCTTAGATCCAAGTGGCCAAGCCCCTGGCTGAGCTGGAAGGCGGTTCTTTCTCTTTCAAATGTGGGTCCGGGCCGTGCGCATGCGCAGAGGCGCCTGGGAAAAATGGGTCCCTAGCACCTAGCTGAGAGGGGTGTAACTCCAGCCTGCTGCAGCTGCTGGCTCAGGCTTCTCACCAAGGCGCTGTGGGCCTGCTAGGGACTCCAGACGACCCCAGGATGACAGTCTTCGCTGTCAGCCAGGGGGAAGGCCTCCGGAATGCCCCGTGGAGGTTTGGGAAGACCTTGTCTCCATTCATTTTCATGAAGTCGGATTTGGTGGAGGGCGTTGTTGTTGCGGTTTGTGAGAGAAGTCCCCACTGGGAAGCCAGGGCTGTCCTAGAACTCGATCTGTACCAGGCTGGCCAGGAACGGACAGGGACCTGCATGCTTCCGCCTACCGTGGGCTGAGAACACAGGCAAGCACCTCCAGGAGGCTGGAAAGGACTCGGAATCTCCCTAAACAGGCTAGTACCCTCCAGAGCAGAAAAGGTCCAGAATGCCCCCTTCCAATGCTCTCAACACCACTGCTCTCGGGATGACCTCCAGGGAAAACCATTGTTCAGAACCTACCAGCAGGCTGAGTCAAGGCACCTGGAATGGATCTGTGAATTGCCCCGTCGTTGGATGCCATCCCAACAGAGGACCACACCTGAGGACAGGCTTCAACTGCCAGGATCTAGTTCTGCAGTCCATCCCGGCCCAGAAGACCAGGCCAGCATTCTGCTGTCCACACCCCCACGAAGGCTCTCTAGGGCAGTACCACCTTGCCTGGCCACATCTCCTTTGCCTAGGCTCTAGACAGCTGTCGTCCCAGGAGGAAGAACTTGGGATTGAACCTCACTCTCTGGGCCTTTTGTATCTCCAGTTGTGACCAAGGGTCCCGTGAAGGTAGCCTACCCATAAGCCTCAGAGACGCACAAAGCCCAAAAGGTGAGACGTGAAGAGGTTCTAGCTGGAAGAGAATTGGCCTTGGAGGCAGGAAGACAGTGAGACCTCTGCCTCTGACCACTGAGAGTCAATGCAGACTCTGGGAGGCGACAACAGGATAGACAACCGAGGTGAAAACCCGGTGGCATTTGGGAAACCCCCTGAGGTCCAGGCAGACAAAATTCTCCAGACACAAGCCGGCTTGGGCAGTGTGAGCCTGGTGTGCCAGTTCAGAGCTCTGGTCATCATGGCACCTCAAACATGTCCTAGAAGAAGGATGACTAGTGTGAGTTCCCTTTCCCAGGTGCCACGTTTCTCTTGAGGAGGAGGATAGCACAAGCATGATATGTATGGCCAAGGACAAGGTGCTGTGACTCCATAGTCATTTAGCTCTCTTTGACATGAGATATATGCACTGTGGGCCAAGGTGCTTGGGGAGCCTGCATGATGTGCACAGAGGCACTGGGAGTCTGGTTTGGGGGCTAAGAGCCTGTCACAGATGCTCTGAGGAATGCAGGGGCCTGGATGTGTACGTGGCTCCCAACAGTGAGCATTTCAATATGGCCAAACACCCCACGAAGCTCAGAACTTTATATCTGGAGTAAAGTCTGGGGAAAGTCAACACATTTCATCCAGAAGCACATCTGGATCGGGCAGGCCTGTGTGCCAGGAGACAGTGTCCTGAATCCCTAAAGGGACATAGAGAGATAGCGGGTCCCCGGGCTAGCAGGCATGCAAGCAAGGCAGCAAGGCAGCAAGGCAGCAAGCAGGCCAGGCAGCAGGGCAGCAAGCCAGCCAGGCAGCAGGCAAGCAAGAAAGTAAGCAGGCATGCATGCTAGCCAGTTAGCAAAGAACCAGCAAAGCTAGGGAGCTGATGGGAGATGCACGCATCCCTCATTTGCTTACTTGGCGCTAGAGACAGGAAGATAGATGCATATGACTCTGGTCCCAGACGGGACAACAAACACTTGACAGTCCATGCCCAGTCACATGGTGAGACTAAGTCCATGAGGAAAAGCCAAAGCATCTGTCGATATTTCTGTATGTATTGAATGTCACCTGGTTCATTCAGAAACCTCAGGAAGGGACCTAAATCAGTGTGGGCAGGTGCAGAGATGGCTCAAACACTAGGTGAGAGAGCTTTCCCTGCAAGCATTAGGGTGCAGAGGTCGGCCATCAGCATAGATGTTGGAGGTTGGCTGGCTCAGTTGCGTGCCTGCAGTTCAGCCAAACCCGTCTGACACCAAGACTACAGGAGAAGAAGGCCAGGCTTAACTGCTGTCCGGCAAGCCTCACCTTTAGGTCAGGGAATACGACCGAGGCTCCAAGGGCACTGGCAAGACATCACAGCGCAGGACAGCCAGGATCTTCCTGTGCCACCTCCAGATACGCCCGCAATAGCCTACTACAGCACGTGTGCCCTAGGTAGCTACCCCAACACACACATCAATACACGCATTGTGCACAGCGCCAGGCAGCATGGCTCATGCCTGTGGATCCAGCACTCAGGACTCGGAAGCGGTAAGCTTGCTCCCTGTCTCCAGGCTACTCATTCTACAAAGTCAGACCCCATGGAGCTCTTCTAAGAGACACCCCAAAGTGCTAGGCAGGACCTGAGGCTCCAGAGCCCAACCGCCTCTCACCATTTCCAGCACTGACCATGGACCAGCCTAAGTTGAAGCGCCTGTGGGCTGGTTCTGGGGGAGGTGTTGTCGCTAAGCCTCACCTGCCTAAACCTAATCTGGTAGCCCTGGCTTCCCTTCCACTGAGGTCCAGCCATCTGCCTGGGTCTGCCTGAGGCTTAGATCCAAGTGGCCAAGCCCCTGGCTGAGCTGGAAGGCGGTTCTTTCTCTTTCAAATGTGGGTCCGGGCCGTGCGCATGCGCAGAGGCGCCTGGGAAAAATGGGTCCCTAGCACCTAGCTGAGAGGGGTGTAACTCCAGCCTGCTGCAGCTGCTGGCTCAGGCTTCTCACCAAGGCGCTGTGGGCCTGCTAGGGACTCCAGACGACCCCAGGATGACAGTCTTCGCTGTCAGCCAGGGGGAAGGCCTCCGGAATGCCCCGTGGAGGTTTGGGAAGACCTTGTCTCCATTCATTTTCATGAAGTCGGATTTGGTGGAGGGCGTTGTTGTTGCGGTTTGTGAGAGAAGTCCCCACTGGGAAGCCAGGGCTGTCCTAGAACTCGATCTGTACCAGGCTGGCCAGGAACGGACAGGGACCTGCATGCTTCCGCCTACCGTGGGCTGAGAACACAGGCAAGCACCTCCAGGAGGCTGGAAAGGACTCGGAATCTCCCTAAACAGGCTAGTACCCCCCAGAGCAGAAAAGGTCCAGAATGCCCCCTTCCAATGCTCTCAACACCACTGCTCTCGGGATGACCTCCAGGGAAAACCATTGTTCAGAACCTACCAGCAGGCTGAGTCAAGGCACCTGGAATGGATCTGTGAATTGCACCGTCTTTGGAGGCCACCCCAACAGAGGACCACACCTGAAGGGAGGCTTCACCTGTCAGGATCTAGTTCTGCAGTCCATCCCGGCCCTGAAGTCCAGGCCAGCATTCTGCTGTCCACACCCCCACGAAGGCTCTCTGGGGCAGTACCACATTGCCTGGCCACATCTCCTTTGCCTAGGCTCTAGACAGCTGTCGTGCCAGGAGGAAGAACTTGGGATTGAACCTCACTCTCTGGGCCTTTTGTATCTCCAGTTGTGACCAAGGGTCCCGTGAAGGTAGCCTACCCATAAGCCTCAGAGACAAACAAAGCCCAAAAGGTGAGAAGTGAAAAGGTTCTAGCTGGAAGAGAATTGGCCTTGGAGGCAGGAAGACAGTGAGACCTCTGCCTCTGACCACTGAGAGTCAATGCAGACTCTGGCAGGCGACAACAGGATAGACAACAGGGCTGGGAACCTGGTGGCATTTGGGAAACCCCCTGAGCTCCAGGCAGACAAAATTGTCCAGACACAAGCCGGCTTGGGCAGTGTGAGCCTGGTGTGCCAGTTCTGAGCTCTGGTCATCATGGCACCTCAAACATGTCCTAGAAGAAGGATGACTAGTGTGAGTTCCCTTTCCCAGGTGCCACGTTTCTCTTGAGGAGGAGGATAGCACAAGCATGATATGTATGGCAAAGGACAAGGTGCTGTGACTCCATAGTCATTTAGCTCTCTTTGACATGAGATGTATGCACAGGGGGCCAAGGTCCTTGGGGAGCCTGCATGATGTGCACAGAGGCACTGGGAGTCTGGTTTGGGGGCCAAGAGCCTGTCACAGATGCTCTGAGGAATGCAGGGGCCTGGATGTGTACGTGGCTCTCCACAGTGAGCATTTCAATATGGCCAAACACCCCACGAAGCTCAGAACTTTATATCTGGAGTAAAGTCTGGGGCAAAGTCAAAACCTTTCATCCAGAAGCACATCTGGATCGGGCAGGCCTGTGTGCCAGGAGACAGTGTCCTGAATCCCTAAAGGGACATAGAGAGATAGCGGGTCCCCGGGCTAGCAGGCATGCAAGCAAGGCAGCAAGGCAGCAAGGCAGCAAGCAGGCCAGGCAGCAGGGCAGCAAGCAGGCCAGGCAGCAGGCAAGCAAGAAAGTAAGCAGGCATGCATGCTAGCCAGTTAGCAAAGAACCAGCAAAGCTAGGGAGCTGATGGGAGATGCACGCATCCCTCATTTGCTTACTTGGCGCTAGAGACAGGAAGATAGATGCATATGACTCTGGTCCCAGACGGGACAACAAACACTTGACAGTCCATGCCCAGTCACATGGTGAGACTAAGTCCATGAGGAAAAGCCAAAGCATCTGTCGATATTTCTGTATGTATTGAATGTGACCTGGTTCATTCAGTAGCCTCAGGAAGGGACCTAAATCAGTGTGGGCAGGTGCAGAGATGGCCCAAACACTAGGTGAGAGAGCTATCCCTGCAAGCATTAGGGTGCAGAGGTCGGCCATCAGCATAGATGTTGGAGGTTGGCTGGCTCAGTTGCGTGCCTGCAGTTCAGCCAAACCCGTCTGACACCAAGACTACAGGAGAAGAAGGCCAGGCTTAACTGCTGTCCGGCAAGCCTCACCTTTAGGTCAGGGAATACGACCGAGGCTCCAAGGGCACTGGCAAGACATCACAGCGCAGGACAGCCAGGATCTTCCTGTGCCACCTCCAGATACGCCCGCAATAGCCTACTACAGCACGTGTGCCCTAGGTAGCTACCCCAACACACACATCAATACACGCATTGTGCACAGCGCCAGGCAGCATGGCTCATGCCTGTGGATCCAGCACTCAGGACTCGGAAGCGGTAAGCTTGCTCCCTGTCTCCAGGCTACTCATTCTACAAAGTCAGACCCCATGGAGCTCTTCTAAGAGACACCCCAAAGTGCTAGGCAGGACCTGAGGCTCCAGAGCCCAACCGCCTCTCACCATTTCCAGCACTGACCATGGACCAGCCTAAGTTGAAGCGCCTGTGGGCTGGTTCTGGGGGAGGTGTTGTCGCTAAGCCTCACCTGCCTAAACCTAATCTGGTAGCCCTGGCTTCCCTTCCACTGAGGTCCAGCCATCTGCCTGGGTCTGCCTGAGGCTTAGATCCAAGTGGCCAAGCCCCTGGCTGAGCTGGAAGGCGGTTCTTTCTCTTTCAAATGTGGGTCCGGGCCGTGCGCATGCGCAGAGGCGCCTGGGAAAAATGGGTCCCTAGCACCTAGCTGAGAGGGGTGTAACTCCAGCCTGCTGCAGCTGCTGGCTCAGGCTTCTCACCAAGGCGCTGTGGGCCTGCTAGGGACTCCAGACGACCCCAGGATGACAGTCTTCGCTGTCAGCCAGGGGGAAGGCCTCCGGAATGCCCCGTGGAGGTTTGGGAAGACCTTGTCTCCATTCATTTTCATGAAGTCGGATTTGGTGGAGGGCGTTGTTGTTGCGGTTTGTGAGAGAAGTCCCCACTGGGAAGCCAGGGCTGTCCTAGAACTCGATCTGTACCAGGCTGGCCAGGAACGGACAGGGACCTGCATGCTTCCGCCTACCGTGGGCTGAGAACACAGGCAAGCACCTCCAGGAGGCTGGAAAGGACTCGGAATCTCCCTAAACAGGCTAGTACCCCCCAGAGCAGAAAAGGTCCAGAATGCCCCCTTCCAATGCTCTCAACACCACTGCTCTCGGGATGACCTCCAGGGAAAACCATTGTTCAGAACCTACCAGCAGGCTGAGTCAAGGCACCTGGAATGGATCTGTGAATTGCACCGTCTTTGGAGGCCACCCCAACAGAGGACCACACCTGAAGGGAGGCTTCACCTGTCAGGATCTAGTTCTGCAGTCCATCCCGGCCCTGAAGTCCAGGCCAGCATTCTGCTGTCCACACCCCCACGAAGGCTCTCTGGGGCAGTACCACATTGCCTGGCCACATCTCCTTTGCCTAGGCTCTAGACAGCTGTCGTGCCAGGAGGAAGAACTTGGGATTGAACCTCACTCTCTGGGCCTTTTGTATCTCCAGTTGTGACCAAGGGTCCCGTGAAGGTAGCCTACCCATAAGCCTCAGAGACAAACAAAGCCCAAAAGGTGAGAAGTGAAAAGGTTCTAGCTGGAAGAGAATTGGCCTTGGAGGCAGGAAGACAGTGAGACCTCTGCCTCTGACCACTGAGAGTCAATGCAGACTCTGGCAGGCGACAACAGGATAGACAACAGGGCTGGGAACCTGGTGGCATTTGGGAAACCCCCTGAGCTCCAGGCAGACAAAATTGTCCAGACACAAGCCGGCTTGGGCAGTGTGAGCCTGGTGTGCCAGTTCTGAGCTCTGGTCATCATGGCACCTCAAACATGTCCTAGAAGAAGGATGACTAGTGTGAGTTCCCTTTCCCAGGTGCCACGTTTCTCTTGAGGAGGAGGATAGCACAAGCATGATATGTATGGCAAAGGACAAGGTGCTGTGACTCCATAGTCATTTAGCTCTCTTTGACATGAGATGTATGCACAGGGGGCCAAGGTCCTTGGGGAGCCTGCATGATGTGCACAGAGGCACTGGGAGTCTGGTTTGGGGGCCAAGAGCCTGTCACAGATGCTCTGAGGAATGCAGGGGCCTGGATGTGTACGTGGCTCTCCACAGTGAGCATTTCAATATGGCCAAACACCCCACGAAGCTCAGAACTTTATATCTGGAGTAAAGTCTGGGGCAAAGTCAAAACCTTTCATCCAGAAGCACATCTGGATCGGGCAGGCCTGTGTGCCAGGAGACAGTGTCCTGAATCCCTAAAGGGACATAGAGAGATAGCGGGTCCCCGGGCTAGCAGGCATGCAAGCAAGGCAGCAAGGCAGCAAGGCAGCAAGCAGGCCAGGCAGCAGGGCAGCAAGCAGGCCAGGCAGCAGGCAAGCAAGAAAGTAAGCAGGCATGCATGCTAGCCAGTTAGCAAAGAACCAGCAAAGCTAGGGAGCTGATGGGAGATGCACGCATCCCTCATTTGCTTACTTGGCGCTAGAGACAGGAAGATAGATGCATATGACTCTGGTCCCAGACGGGACAACAAACACTTGACAGTCCATGCCCAGTCACATGGTGAGACTAAGTCCATGAGGAAAAGCCAAAGCATCTGTCGATATTTCTGTATGTATTGAATGTGACCTGGTTCATTCAGTAGCCTCAGGAAGGGACCTAAATCAGTGTGGGCAGGTGCAGAGATGGCCCAAACACTAGGTGAGAGAGCTATCCCTGCAAGCATTAGGGTGCAGAGGTCGGCCATCAGCATAGATGTTGGAGGTTGGCTGGCTCAGTTGCGTGCCTGCAGTTCAGCCAAACCCGTCTGACACCAAGACTACAGGAGAAGAAGGCCAGGCTTAACTGCTGTCCGGCAAGCCTCACCTTTAGGTCAGGGAATACGACCGAGGCTCCAAGGGCACTGGCAAGACATCACAGCGCAGGACAGCCAGGATCTTCCTGTGCCACCTCCAGATACGCCCGCAATAGCCTACTACAGCACGTGTGCCCTAGGTAGCTACCCCAACACACACATCAATACACGCATTGTGCACAGCGCCAGGCAGCATGGCTCATGCCTGTGGATCCAGCACTCAGGACTCGGAAGCGGTAAGCTTGCTCCCTGTCTCCAGGCTACTCATTCTACAAAGTCAGACCCCATGGAGCTCTTCTAAGAGACACCCCAAAGTGCTAGGCAGGACCTGAGGCTCCAGAGCCCAACCGCCTCTCACCATTTCCAGCACTGACCATGGACCAGCCTAAGTTGAAGCGCCTGTGGGCTGGTTCTGGGGGAGGTGTTGTCGCTAAGCCTCACCTGCCTAAACCTAATCTGGTAGCCCTGGCTTCCCTTCCACTGAGGTCCAGCCATCTGCCTGGGTCTGCCTGAGGCTTAGATCCAAGTGGCCAAGCCCCTGGCTGAGCTGGAAGGCGGTTCTTTCTCTTTCAAATGTGGGTCCGGGACGTGCGCATGCGCAGAGGCGCCTGGGAAAAATGGGTCCCTAGCACCTAGCTGAGAGGGGTGTAACTCCAGCCTGCTGCAGCTGCTGGCTCAGGCTTCTCACCAAGGCGCTGTGGGCCTGCTAGGGACTCCAGACGACCCCAGGATGACAGTCTTCGCTGTCAGCCAGGGGGAAGGCCTCCGGAATGCCCCGTGGAGGTTTGGGAAGACCTTGTCTCCATTCATTTTCATGAAGTCGGATTTGGTGGAGGGCGTTGTTGTTGCGGTTTGTGAGAGAAGTCCCCACTGGGAAGCCAGGGCTGTCCTAGAACTCGATCTGTACCAGGCTGGCCAGGAACGGACAGGGACCTGCATGCTTCCGCCTACCGTGGGCTGAGAACACAGGCAAGCACCTCCAGGAGGCTGGAAAGGACTCGGAATCTCCCTAAACAGGCTAGTACCCCCCAGAGCAGAAAAGGTCCAGAATGCCCCCTTCCAATGCTCTCAACACCACTGCTCTCGGGATGACCTCCAGGGAAAACCATTGTTCAGAACCTACCAGCAGGCTGAGTCAAGGCACCTGGAATGGATCTGTGAATTGCACCGTCTTTGGAGGCCACCCCAACAGAGGACCACACCTGAAGGGAGGCTTCACCTGTCAGGATCTAGTTCTGCAGTCCATCCCGGCCCTGAAGTCCAGGCCAGCATTCTGCTGTCCACACCCCCACGAAGGCTCTCTGGGGCAGTACCACATTGCCTGGCCACATCTCCTTTGCCTAGGCTCTAGACAGCTGTCGTGCCAGGAGGAAGAACTTGGGATTGAACCTCACTCTCTGGGCCTTTTGTATCTCCAGTTGTGACCAAGGGTCCTGTGAAGGTAGCCTACCCATAAGCCTCAGAGACAAACAAAGCCCAAAAGGTGAGAAGTGAAAAGGTTCTAGCTGGAAGAGAATTGGCCTTGGAGGCAGGAAGACAGTGAGACCTCTGCCTCTGACCACTGAGAGTCAATGCAGACTCTGGCAGGCGACAACAGGATAGACAACAGGGCTGGGAACCTGGTGGCATTTGGGAAACCCCCTGAGCTCCAGGCAGACAAAATTCTCCAGACACAAGCCGGCTTGGGCAGTGTGAGCCTGGTGTGCCAGTTCTGAGCTCTGGTCATCATGGCACCTCAAACATGTCCTAGAAGAAGGATGACTAGTGTGAGTTCCCTTTCCCAGGTGCCACGTTTCTCTTGAGGAGGAGGATAGCACAAGCATGATATGTATGGCAAAGGACAAGGTGCTGTGACTCCATAGTCATTTAGCTCTCTTTGACATGAGATGTATGCACAGGGGGCCAAGGTCCTTGGGGAGCCTGCATGATGTGCACAGAGGCACTGGGAGTCTGGTTTGGGGGCTAAGAGCCTGTCACAGATGCTCTGAGGAATGCAGGGGCCTGGATGTGTACGTGGCTCCCAACAGTGAGCATTTCAATATGGCCAAACACCCCACGAAGCTCAGAACTTTATATCTGGAGTAAAGTCTGGGGCAAAGTCAAAACCTTTCATCCAGAAGCACATCTGGATCGGGCAGGCCTGTGTGCCAGGAGACAGTGTCCTGAATCCCTAAAGGGACATAGAGAGATAGCGGGTCCCCGGGCTAGCAGGCATGCAAGCAAGGCAGCAAGGCAGCAAGGCAGCAAGCAGGCCAGGCAGCAGGGCAGCAAGCAGGCCAGGCAGCAGGCAAGCAAGAAAGTAAGCAGGCATGCATGCTAGCCAGTTAGCAAAGAACCAGCAAAGCTAGGGAGCTGATGGGAGATGCACGCATCCCTCATTTGCTTACTTGGCGCTAGAGACAGGAAGATAGATGCATATGACTCTGGTCCCAGACGGGACAACAAACACTTGACAGTCCATGCCCAGTCACATGGTGAGACTAAGTCCATGAGGAAAAGCCAAAGCATCTGTCGATATTTCTGTATGTATTGAATGTGACCTGGTTCATTCAGTAACCTCAGGAAGGGACCTAAATCAGTGTGGGCAGGTGCAGAGATGGCCCAAACACTAGGTGAGAGAGCTATCCCTGCAAGCATTAGGGTGCAGAGGTCGGCCATCAGCATAGATGTTGGAGGTTGGCTGGCTCAGTTGCGTGCCTGCAGTTCAGCCAAACCCGTCTGACACCAAGACTACAGGAGAAGAAGGCCAGGCTTAACTGCTGTCCGGCAAGCCTCACCTTTAGGTCAGGGAATACGACCGAGGCTCCAAGGGCACTGGCAAGACATCACAGCGCAGGACAGCCAGGATCTTCCTGTGCCACCTCCAGATACGCCCGCAATAGCCTACTACAGCACGTGTGCCCTAGGTAGCTACCCCAACACACACATCAATACACGCATTGTGCACAGCGCCAGGCAGCATGGCTCATGCCTGTGGATCCAGCACTCAGGACTCGGAAGCGGTAAGCTTGCTCCCTGTCTCCAGGCTACTCATTCTACAAAGTCAGACCCCATGGAGCTCTTCTAAGAGACACCCCAAAGTGCTAGGCAGGACCTGAGGCTCCAGAGCCCAACCGCCTCTCACCATTTCCAGCACTGACCATGGACCAGCCTAAGTTGAAGCGCCTGTGGGCTGGTTCTGGGGGAGGTGTTCTCCTTAAGCCTCACCTGCCTAAACCTAATCTGGTAGCCCTGGCTTCCCTTCCACTGAGGTCCAGCCATCTGCCTGGGTCTGCCTGAGGCTTAGATCCAAGTGGCCAAGCCCCTGGCTGAGCTGGAAGGCGGTTCTTTCTCTTTCAAATGTGGGTCCGGGACGTGCGCATGCGCAGAGGCGCCTGGGAAAAATGGGTCCCTAGCACCTAGCTGAGAGGGGTGTAACTCCAGCCTGCTGCAGCTGCTGGCTCAGGCTTCTCACCAAGGCGCTGTGGGCCTGCTAGGGACTCCAGACGACCCCAGGATGACAGTCTTCGCTGTCAGCCAGGGGGAAGGCCTCCGGAATGCCCCGTGGAGGTTTGGGAAGACCTTGTCTCCATTCATTTTCATGAAGTCGGATTTGGTGGAGGGCGTTGTTGTTGCGGTTTGTGAGAGAAGTCCCCACTGGGAAGCCAGGGCTGTCCTAGAACTCGATCTGTACCAGGCTGGCCAGGAACGGACAGGGACCTGCATGCTTCCGCCTACCGTGGGCTGAGAACACAGGCAAGCACCTCCAGGAGGCTGGAAAGGACTCGGAATCTCCCTAAACAGGCTAGTACCCCCCAGAGCAGAAAAGGTCCAGAATGCCCCCTTCCAATGCTCTCAACACCACTGCTCTCGGGATGACCTCCAGGGAAAACCATTGTTCAGAACCTACCAGCAGGCTGAGTCAAGGCACCTGGAATGGATCTGTGAATTGCACCGTCTTTGGAGGCCACCCCAACAGAGGACCACACCTGAAGGGAGGCTTCACCTGTCAGGATCTAGTTCTGCAGTCCATCCCGGCCCTGAAGTCCAGGCCAGCATTCTGCTGTCCACACCCCCACGAAGGCTCTCTGGGGCAGTACCACATTGCCTGGCCACATCTCCTTTGCCTAGGCTCTAGACAGCTGTCGTCCCAGGAGGAAGAACTTGGGATTGAACCTCACTCTCTGGGCCTTTTGTATCTCCAGTTGTGACCAAGGGTCCTGTGAAGGTAGCCTACTCATAAGCCTCAGAGACGCACAAAGCCCAAAAGGTGAGACGTGAAGAGGTTCTAGCTGGAAGAGAATTGGCCTTGGAGGCAGGAAGACAGTGAGACCTCTGCCTCTGACCACTGAGAGTCAATGTAGACTCTGGGAGGCATCAACAGTATAGGCAACCGAGGTGAAAACCCGGTGGCATTTGGGAAACCCCCTGAGCTCCAGGCAGACAAAATTCTCCAGACACAAGCCGGCTTGGGCAGTGTGAGCCTGGTGTGCCAGTTCTGAGCTCTGGTCATCATGGCACCTCAAACATGTCCTAGAAGAAGGATGACTAATGTGAGTTTCCTTTCCCAGGTGCCACGTTTCTCTTGAGGAGGAGGATAGCACAAGCATGATATGTATGGCCAAGGACAAGGTGCTGTGACTCCATAGTCATTTAGCTCTCTTTGACATGAGATGTATGCACTGTGGGCCAAGGTGCTTGGGGAGCCTGCATGATGTGCACAGAGGCACTGGGAGTCTGGTTTGGGGGCTAAGAGCCTGTCACAGATGCTCTGAGGAATGCAGGGGCCTGGATGTGTACGTGGCTCTCCACAGTGAGCATTTCAATATGGCCAAACACCCCACGAAGCTCAGAACTTTATATCTGGAGTAAAGTCTGGGGAAAGTCAACACATTTCATCCAGAAGCACATCTGGATCGGGCAGGCCTGTGTGCCAGGAGACAGTGTCCTGAATCCCTAAAGGGACATAGAGAGATAGCGGGTCCCCGGGCTAGCAGGCATGCAAGCAAGACAGCAAGGCAGCAAGGCAGCAAGCAGGCCAGGCAGCAGGGCAGCAAGCAGGCCAGGCAGCAGGCAAGCAAGAAAGTAAGCAGGCATGCATGCTAGCCAGTTAGCAAAGAACCAGCAAAGCTAGGGAGCTGATGGGAGATGCACGCATCCCTCATTTGCTTACTTGGCGCTAGAGACAGGAAGATAGATGCATATGACTCTGGTCCCAGACGGGACAACAAACACTTGACAGTCCATGCCCAGTCACATGGTGAGACTAAGTCCATGAGGAAAAGCCAAAGCATCTGTCGATATTTCTGTATGTATTGAATGTCACCTGGTTCATTCAGTAACCTCAGGAAGGGACCTAAATCAGTGTGGGCAGGTGCAGAGATGGCTCATTCAGTAGGTGAGAGAGCTTTCCCTGCAAGCATTAGGGTGCAGAGGTCGGCCATCAGCATAGATGTTGGAGGTTGGCTGGCTCAGTTGCGTGCCTGCAGTTCAGCCAAACCCGTCTGACACCAAGACTACAGGAGAAGAGACCCAGGCTGAGCTGCTGTCCGGCAAGCCTCACCTTTAGGTCAGGGAATACGACCGAGGCTCCAAGGGCACTGGCAAGACATCACAGCGCAGGACAGCCAGGATCTTCCTGTGCCACCTCCAGATACGCCCGCAATAGCCTACTACAGCACGTGTGCCCTAGGTAGCTACCCCAACACACACATCAATACACGCATTGTGCACAGCGCCAGGCAGCATGGCTCATGCCTGTGGATCCAGCACTCAGGACTCGGAAGCGGTAAGCTTGCTCCCTGTCTCCAGGCTACTCATTCTACAAAGTCAGACCCCATGGAGCTCTTCTAAGAGACACCCCAAAGTGCTAGGCAGGACCTGAGGCTCCAGAGCCCAACCGCCTCTCACCATTTCCAGCACTGACCATGGACCAGCCTAAGTTGAAGCGCCTGTGGGCTGGTTCTGGGGGAGGTGTTCTCGCTAAGCCTCACCTGCCTAAACCTAATCTGGTAGCCCTGGCTTCCCTTCCACTGAGGTCCAGCCATCTGCCTGGGTCTTCCTGAGGCTTAGATCCAAGTGGCCAAGCCCCTGGCTGAGCTGGAAGGCGGTTCTTTCTCTTTCAAATGTGGGTCCGGGCCGTGCGCATGCGCAGAGGCGCCTGGGAAAAATGGGTCCCTAGCACCTAGCTGAGAGGGGTGTAACTCCAGCCTGCTGCAGCTGCTGGCTCAGGCTTCTCACCAAGGCGCTGTGGGCCTGCTAGGGACTCCAGACGACCCCAGGATGACAGTCTTCGCTGTCAGCCAGGGGGAAGGCCTCCCGAATGCCCCGTGGAGGTTTGGGAAGACCTTGTCTCCATTCATTTTCATGAAGTCGGATTTGGTGGAGGGCGTTGTTGTTGCGGTGTGTGAGATAAGTCCCCACTGGGAAGCCAGGGCTGTCCTAGAACTCTATCTGTACCAGGCTGGCCAGGAACGGACAGGGACCTGCATGCTTCCGCCTACCGTGGGCTGAGAACACAGGCAAGCACCTCCAGGAGGCTGGAAAGGACTCGGAATCTCCCTAAACAGGCTAGTACCCCCCAGAGCAGAAAAGGTCCAGAATGCCCCCTTCCAATGCTCTCAACACCACTGCTCTCGGGATGACCTCCAGGGAAAACCATTGTTCAGAACCTACCAGCAGGCTGAGTCAAGGCACCTGGAATGGATCTGTGAATTGCACCGTCTTTGGAGGCCACCCCAACAGAGGACCACACCTGAAGGGAGGCTTCACCTGTCAGGATCTAGTTCTGCAGTCCATCCCGGCCCTGAAGTCCAGGCCAGCATTCTGCTGTCCACACCCCCACGAAGGCTCTCTGGGGCAGTACCACATTGCCTGGCCACATCTCCTTTGCCTAGGCTCTAGACAGCTGTCGTCCCAGGAGGAAGAACTTGGGATTGAACCTCACTCTCTGGGCCTTTTGTATCTCCAGGTGTGACCAAGGGTCCCGTGAAGGTAGCCTACCCATAAGCCTCAGAGACAAACAAAGCCCAAAAGGTGAGAAGTGAAAAGGTTCTAGCTGGAAGAGAATTGGCCTTGGAGGCAGGAAGACAGTGAGACCTCTGCCTCTGACCACTGAGAGTCAATGCAGACTCTGGCAGGCGACAACAGGATAGACAACAGGGCTGGGAACCTGGTGGCATTTGGGAAACCCCCTGAGCTCCAGGCAGACAAAATTCTCCAGACACAAGCCGGCTTGGGCAGTGTGAGCCTGGTGTGCCAGTTCTGAGCTCTGGTCATCATGGCACCTCAAACATGTCCTAGAAGAAGGATGACTAATGTGAGTTTCCTTTCCCAGGTACCACGTTTCTCTTGAGGAGGAGGATAGCACAAGCATGATATGTATGGCCAAGGACAAGGTGCTGTGACTCCATAGTCATTTAGCTCTCTTTGACATGAGATGTATGCACAGGGGGCCAAGGTCCTTGGGGAGCCTGCATGATGTGCACAGAGGCACTGGGAGTCTGGTTTGGGGGCCAAGAGCCTGTCACAGATGCTCTGAGGAATGCAGGGGCCTGGATGTGTACGTGGCTCTCAACAGTGAGCATTTCAATATGGCCAAACCCCCCACGAAGCTCAGAACTTTGTATCTGGAGTAAAGTCTGGGGCAAAGTCAAAACCTTTCATCCAGAAGCACATCTGGATCGGGCAGGCCTGTGTGCCAGGAGACAGTCTCCTGAATCCCTAAAGGGACATAGAGAGATAGCGGGTCCCTGGGCTAGCAGGCATGCAAGCAAGGCAGCAAAGTAGCAAGGCAGCAAGGCAGCAAGGCAGCAAGCAGGCCAGGCAGCAGGGCAGCAAGCAGGCCAGGAAGCAGGCAAGCAAGAAAGTAAGCAGGCATGCATGCTAGACAGTTAGCAAAGAACCAGCAAAGCTAGGGAGCTGATGGGAGATGCACGCATCCCTCATTTGCTTACTTGGCGCTAGAGACAGGAAGATAGATGCATATGACTCTGGTCCCAGACGGGACAACAAACACTTGACAGTCCATGCCCAGTCACATGGTGAGAATAGTCCATGAGGAAAGCCAAAGCATCTGTCGATATTTCTGTATGTATTGAATGTCACCTGGTTCATTCAGTAGCCTCAGGAAGGGACCTAAATCAGTGTGGGCAGGTGCAGAGATGGCTCATTCAGTAGGTGAGAGAGCTTTCCCTGCAAGCATTAGGGTGCAGAGGTCGGCCATCAGCATAGATGTTGGAGGTTGGCTGGCTCAGTTGCGTGCCTGCAGTTCAGCCAAACCCGTCTGACACCAAGACTACAGGAGAAGAGGCCCAGCTGAACTGCTGTCCGGCAAGCCTCACCTTTAGGTCAGGGAATACGACCGAGGCTCCAAGGGCACTGGCAAGACATCACAGCGCAGGACAGCCAGGATCTTCCTGTGCCACCTCCAGATACGCCCGCAATAGCCTACTACAGCACGTGTGCCCTAGGTAGCTACCCCAACACACACATCAATACATGCATTGTGCACAGCGCCAGGCAGCATGGCTCATGCCTGTGGATCCAGCACTCAGGACTCGGAAGCGGTAAGCTTGCTCCCTGTCTCCAGGCTACTCATTCTACAAAGTCAGACCCCATGGAGCTCTTCTAAGAGACACCCCAAAGTGCTAGGCAGGACCTGAGGCTCCAGAGCCCAACCGCCTCTCACCATTTCCAGCACTGACCATGGACCAGCCTAAGTTGAAGCGCCTCTGGGCTGGACCTGGGGGAGGTGTTCTCGCTGAGCCTCACCTGCCTAAACCTAGTCTGGTAGCCCTGGCTTCCCTTCCACTGAGGTCCAGCCATCTGCCTGGGTCTGCCTGAGGCTTAGATCCAAGTGGCCAAGCCCCTGGCTGAGCTGGAAGGCAGTTCTTTCTCTTTCAAATGTGGGTCCGGGACCTGCGCATGCGCAGAGGCGCCTGGGAAAAATGGGTCCCTAGCACCTAGCTGAGAGGGGTGTAACTCCAGCCTGCTGCAGCTGCTGGCTCAGGCTTCTCACCAAGGCGCTGTGGGCCTGCTAGGGACTCCAGACGACCCCAGGATGACAGTCTTCGCTGTCAGCCAGGGGGAAGGCCTCCGGAATGCCCCGTGGAGGTTTGGGAAGACCTTGTCTCCATTCATTTTCATGAAGTCGGATTTGGTGGAGGGCGTTGTTGTTGCGGTTTGTGAGAGAAGTCCCCACTGGGAAGCCAGGGCTGTCCTAGAACTCGATCTGTACCAGGCTGGCCAGGAACGGACAGGGACCTGCATGCTTCCGCCTACCGTGGGCTGAGAACACAGGCAAGCACCTCCAGGAGGCTGGAAAGGACTCGGAATCTCCCTAAACAGGCTAGTACCCTCCAGAGCAGAAAAGGTCCAGAATGCCCCCTTCCAATGCTCTCAACACCACTGCTCTCGGGATGACCTCCAGGGAAAACCATTGTTCAGAACCTACCAGCAGGCTGAGTCAAGGCACCTGGAATGGATCTGTGAATTGCCCCGTCGTTGGATGCCATCCCAACAGAGGACCACACCTGAGGACAGGCTTCAACTGCCAGGATCTAGTTCTGCAGTCCATCCCGGCCCAGAAGACCAGGCCAGCATTCTGCTGTCCACACCCCCACGAAGGCTCTCTAGGGCAGTACCACCTTGCCTGGCCACATCTCCTTTGCCTAGGCTCTAGACAGCTGTCGTCCCAGGAGGAAGAACTTGGGATTGAACCTCACTCTCTGGGCCTTTTGTATCTCCAGGTGTGACCAAGGGTCCCGTGAAGGTAGCCTACCCATAAGCCTCAGAGACAAACAAAGCCCAAAAGGTGAGAAGTGAAAAGGTTCTAGCTGGAAGAGAATTGGCCTTGGAGGCAGGAAGACAGTGAGACCTCTGCCTCTGACCACTGAGAGTCAATGTAGACTCTGGGAGGCGACAACAGGATAGACAACAGGGCTGGGAACCTGGTGGCATTTGGGAAACCCCCTGAGCTCCAGGCAGACAAAATTGTCCAGACACAAGCCGGCTTGGGCAGTGTGAGCCTGGTGTGCCAGTTCTGAGCTCTGGTCATCATGGCACCTCAAACATGTCCTAGAAGAAGGATGACTAGTGTGAGTTCCCTTTCCCAGGTGCCAAGTTTCTCTTGAGGGGGACGATAGCACAAGCATGATATGTATGGCCAAGGACAAGGTGCTGTGACTCCATAGTCATTTAGCTCTCTTTGACATGAGATGTATGCACAGGGGGCCAAGGTCCTTGGGGAGCCTGCATGATGTGCACAGAGGCACTGGGAGTCTGGTTTGGGGGCCAAGAGCCTGTCACAGATGCTCTGAGGAATGCAGGGGCCTGGATGTGTACGTGGCTCTCAACAGTGAGCATTTCAATATGGCCAAACACCCCACGAAGCTCAGAACTTTATATCTGGAGTAAAGTCTGGGGCAAAGTCAAAACCTTTCATCCAGAAGCACATCTGGATCGGGCAGGCCTGTGTGCCAGGAGACAGTGTCCTGAATCCCTAAAGGGACATAGAGAGATAGCGGGTCCCCGGGCTAGCAGGCATGCAAGCAAGGCAGCAAGGCAGCAAGGCAGCAAGCAGGCCAGGCAGTAGGGCAGCAAGCAGGCCAGGCAGCAGGCAAGCAAGAAAGTAAGCAGGCATGCATGTTAGCCAGTTAGCAAATTACCAGCAAAGCTAGGGAGCTGATGGGAGATGCACGCATCCCTCATTTGCTTACTTGGCGCTAGAGACAGGAAGATAGATGCATATGACTCTGGTCCCAGACGGGACAACAAACACTTGACAGTCCATGCCCAGTCACATGGTGAGAATAGTCCATGAGGAAAGCCAAAGCATCTTTCGATGTTTCTGTATGTATTGAATGTGACCTGGTGCATTCAGTAGCCTCAGGAAGGGACCTAAATCAGTGTGGGCAGGTGCAGAGATGGCTCATTCAGTAGGTGAGAGAGCTTTCCCTGCAAGCATTAGGGTGCAGAGGTCGGCCATCAGCATAGATGTTGGAGGTTGGCTGGCTCAGTTGCGTGCCTGCAGTTCAGCCATACCCGTCTGACACCAAGACTACAGGAGAAGAGGCCCAGGCTGAACTGCTGTCCGGCAAGCCTCACCTTTAGGTCAGGGAATACGACCGAGGCTCCAAGGGCACTGGCAAGACATCACAGCGCAGGACACCCAGGATCTTCCTGTGCCACCTCCAGATACGCCCGCAATAGCCTACTACAGCACGTGTGCCCTAGGTAGCTACCCCAGCACACACATCAATACACGCATTGTGCACAGCGCCAGGCAGCATGGCTCATGCCTGTGGATCCAGCACTCAGGACTCGGAAGCGGTAAGCTTGCTCCCTGTCTCCAGGCTACTCATTCTACAAAGTCAGACCCCATGGAGCTCTTCTAAGAGACACCCCAAAGTGCTAGGCAGGACCTGAGGCTCCAGAGCCCAACCGCCTCTCACCATTTCCAGCACTGACCATGGACCAGCCTAAGTTGAAGCGCCTCTGGGCTGGACCTGGGGGAGGTGTTCTCGCTGAGCCTCACCTGCCTAAACCTAGTCTGGTAGCCCTGGCTTCCCTTCCACTGAGGTCCAGCCATCTGCCTGGGTCTGCCTGAGGCTTAGATCCAAGTGGCCAAGCCCCTGGCTGAGCTGGAAGGCAGTTCTTTCTCTTTCAAATGTGGGTCCGGGACGTGCGCATGCGCAGAGGCGCCTGGGAAAAATGGGTCCCTAGCACCTAGCTGAGAGGGGTGTAACTCCAGCCTGCTGCAGCTGCTGGCTCAGGCTTCTCACCAAGGCGCTGTGGGCCTGCTAGGGACTCCAGACGACCCCAGGATGACAGTCTTCGCTGTCAGCCAGGGGGAAGGCCTCCGGAATGCCCCGTGGAGGTTTGGGAAGACCTTGTCTCCATTCATTTTCATGAAGTCGGATTTGGTGGAGGGCGTTGTTGTTGCGGTTTGTGAGAGAAGTCCCCACTGGGAAGCCAGGGCTGTCCTAGAACTCGATCTGTACCAGGCTGGCCAGGAACGGACAGGGACCTGCATGCTTCCGCCTACCGTGGGCTGAGAACACAGGCAAGCACCTCCAGGAGGCTGGAAAGGACTCGGAATCTCCCTAAACAGGCTAGTACCCTCCAGAGCAGAAAAGGTCCAGAATGCCCCCTTCCAATGCTCTCAACACCACTGCTCTCGGGATGACCTCCAGGGAAAACCATTGTTCAGAACCTACCAGCAGGCTGAGTCAAGGCACCTGGAATGGATCTGTGAATTGCCCCGTCGTTGGATGCCATCCCAACAGAGGACCACACCTGAGGACAGGCTTCAACTGCCAGGATCTAGTTCTGCAGTCCATCCCGGCCCAGAAGACCAGGCCAGCATTCTGCTGTCCACACCCCCACGAAGGCTCTCTAGGGCAGTACCACCTTGCCTGGCCACATCTCCTTTGCCTAGGCTCTAGACAGCTGTCGTCCCAGGAGGAAGAACTTGGGATTGAACCTCACTCTCTGGGCCTTTTGTATCTCCAGTTGTGACCAAGGGTCCCGTGAAGGTAGCCTACCCATAAGCCTCAGAGACAAACAAAGCCCAAAAGGTGAGAAGTGAAAAGGTTCTAGCTGGAAGAGAATTGGCCTTGGAGGCAGGAAGACAGTGAGACCTCTGCCTCTGACCACTGAGAGTCAATGTAGACTCTGGGAGGCGACAACAGGATAGACAACAGGGCTGGGAACCTGGTGGCATTTGGGAAACCCCCTGAGCTCCAGGCAGACAAAATTGTCCAGACACAAGCCGGCTTGGGCAGTGTGAGCCTGGTGTGCCAGTTCTGAGCTCTGGTCATCATGGCACCTCAAACATGTCCTAGAAGAAGGATGACTAGTGTGAGTTCCCTTTCCCAGGTGCCACGTTTCTCTTGAGGGGGACGATAGCACAAGCATGATATGTATGGCCAAGGACAAGGTGCTGTGACTCCATAGTCATTTAGCTCTCTTTGACATGAGATGTATGCACAGGGGGCCAAGGTGCTTGGGGAGCCTGCATGATGTGCACAGAGGCACTGGGAGTCTGGTTTGGGGGCCAAGAGCCTGTCACAGATGCTCTGAGGAATGCAGGGGCCTGGATGTGTACGTGGCTCTCAACAGTGGGCATTTCAATATGGCCAAACCGCCCCACGAAGCTCAGAACTTTATATCTGGAGTAAAGTCTGGGGCAAAGTCAAAACCTTTCATCCAGAAGCACATCTGGATCGGGCAGGCCTGTGTGCCAGGAGACAGTGTCCTGAATCCCTAAAGGGACATAGAGAGATAGCAGGTCGCTGGGCTAGCAGGCATGCAAGCAAGGCAGCAAGGCAGCAAGGCAGCAAGCAGGCCAGGCAGCAGGGCAGCAAGCAGGCCAGGCAGCAGGCAAGCAAGAAAGTAAGCAGGCATGCATGCTAGCCAGTTAGCAAAGAACCAGCAAAGCTAGGGAGCTGATGGGAGATGCACGCATCCCTCGTTTGCTTACTTGGCGCTAGAGACAGGAAGATAGATGCATATGACTCTGGTCCCAGACGGGACAACAAACACTTGACAGTCCATGCCCAGTCACATGGTGAGAATAGTCCATGAGGAAAAGCCAAAGCATCTGTCGATATTTCTGTATGTATTGAATGTCACCTGGTTCATTCAGTAGCCTCAGGAAGGGACCTAAATCAGTGTGGGCAGGTGCAGAGATGGCTCATTCAGTAGGTGAGAGAGCTTTCCCTGCAAGCATTAGGGTGCAGAGGTCGGCCATCAGCATAGATGTTGGAGGTTGGCTGGCTCAGTTGCGTGCCTGCAGTTCAGCCAAACCCGTCTGACACCAAGACTACAGGAGAAGAGGCCCAGCTGAACTGCTGTCCGGCAAGCCTCACCTTTAGGTCAGGGAATACGACCGAGGCTCCAAGGGCACTGGCAAGACATCACAGCGCAGGACAGCCAGGATCTTCCTGTGCCACCTCCAGATACGCCCGCAATAGCCTACTACAGCACGTGTGCCCTAGGTAGCTACCCCAGCACACACATCAATACACGCATTGTGCACAGCGCCAGGCAGCATGGCTCATGCCTGTGGATCCAGCACTCAGGACTCGGAAGCGGTAAGCTTGCTCCCTGTCTCCAGGCTACTCATTCTACAAAGTCAGACCCCATGGAGCTCTTCTAAGAGACACCCCAAAGTGCTAGGCAGGACCTGAGGCTCCAGAGCCCAACCGCCTCTCACCATTTCCAGCACTGACCATGGACCAGCCTAAGTTGAAGCGCCTCTGGGCTGGTACTGGGGGAGATGTTCTCGCTGAGCCTCACCTGCCTAAACCTAATCTGGTAGCCCTGGCTTCCCTTCCACTGAGGTCCAGCCATCTGTGTGGGTCTGCCTGAGGCTTAGATCCAAGTGGCCAAGCCCCTGGCTGAGCTGGAAGGCAGTTCTTTCTCTTTCAAATGTGGGTCTGGGACGTGCGCATGCGCAGAGGCGCCTGGGAAAAATGGGTCCCTAGCACCTAGCTGAGAGGGGTGTAACTCCAGCCTGCTGCAGCTGCTGGCTCAGGCTTCTCACCAAGGCGCTGTGGGCCTGCTAGGGACTCCAGACGACCCCAGGATGACAGTCTTCGCTGTCAGCCAGGGGGAAGGCCTCCGGAATGCCCCGTGGAGGTTTGGGAAGACCTTGTCTCCATTCATTTTCATGAAGTCGGATTTGGTGGAGGGCGTTGTTGTTGCGGTTTGTGAGAGAAGTCCCCACTGGGAAGCCAGGGCTGTCCTAGAACTCGATCTGTACCAGGCTGGCCAGGAACGGACAGGGACCTGCATGCTTCCGCCTACCGTGGGCTGAGAACACAGGCAAGCACCTCCAGGAGGCTGGAAAGGACTCGGAATCTCCCTAAACAGGCTAGTACCCTCCAGAGCAGAAAAGGTCCAGAATGCCCCCTTCCAATGCTCTCAACACCACTGCTCTCGGGATGACCTCCAGGGAAAACCATTGTTCAGAACCTACCAGCAGGCTGATTCAAGGCACCTGGAATGGATCTGTGAATTGCACCGTCTTTGGAGGCCACCCCAACAGAGGACCACACCTGAAGAGAGGCTTCACCTGTCAGGATCTAGTTCTGCAGTCCATCCCGGCCCTGAAGTCCAGGCCAGCATTCTGCTGTCCACACCCCCACGAAGGCTCTCTGGGGCAGTACCACATTGCCTGGCCACATCTCCTTTGCCTAGGCTCTAGACAGCTGTCGTCCCAGGAGGAAGAACTTGGGATTGAACCTCACTCTCTGGGCCTTTTGTATCTCCAGTTGTGACCAAGGGTCCCGTGAAGGTAGCCTACCCATAAGCCTCAGAGACAAACAAAGCCCAAAAGGTGAGAAGTGAAAAGGTTCTAGCTGGAAGAGAATTGGCCTTGGAGGCAGGAAGACAGTGAGACCTCTGCCTCTGACCACTGAGAGTCAATGTAGACTCTGGGAGGCGACAACAGGATAGACAACAGGGCTGGGAACCTGGTGGCATTTGGGAAACCCCCTGAGCTCCAAAATTGTCCAGACACAAGCCGGCTTGGGCAGTGTGAGCCTGGTGTGCCAGTTCTGAGCTCTGGTCATCATGGCACCTCAAACATGTCCTAGAAGAAGGATGACTAATGTGAGTTCCCTTTCCCAGGTGCCACGTTTCTCTTGAGGGGGACGATAGCACAAGCATGATATGTATGGCAAAGGACAAGGTGCTGTGACTCCATAGTCATTTAGCTCTCTTTGACATGAGATGTATGCACAGGGGGCCAAGGTCCTTGGGGAGCCTGCATGATGTGCACAGAGGCACTGGGAGTCTGGTTTGGGGGCCAAGAGCCTGTCACAGATGCTCTGAGGAATGCAGGGGCCTGGATGTGTACGTGGCTCTCAACAGTGAGCATTTCAATATGGCCAAACACCCCACGAAGCTCAGAACTTTATATCTGGAGTAAAGTCTGGGGCAAAGTCAAAACCTTTCATCCAGAAGCACATCTGGATCGGGCAGGCCTGTGTGCCAGGAGACAGTGTCCTGAATCCCTAAAGGGACATAGAGAGATAGCGGGTCCCCGGGCTAGCAGGCATGCAAGCAAGGCAGCAAGGCAGCAAGGCAGCAAGCAGGCCAGGCAGTAGGGCAGCAAGCAGTCCAGGCAGCAGGCAAGCAAGAAAGTAAGCAGGCATGCATGTTAGCCAGTTAGCAAATTACCAGCAAAGCTAGGGAGCTGATGGGAGATGCACGCATCCCTCATTTGCTTACTTGGTGCTAGAGACAGGAAGATAGATGCATATGACTCTGGTCCCAGACGGGACAACAAACACTTGACAGTCCATGCCCAGTCATATGGTGAGAATAGTCCATGAGGAAAGCCAAAGCATCTTTCGATGTTTCTGTATGTATTGAATGTGACCTGGTGCATTCAGTAGCCTCAGGAAGGGACCTAAATCAGTGTGGGCAGGTGCAGAGATGGCTCATTCAGTAGGTGAGAGAGCTTTCCCTGCAAGCATTAGGGTGCAGAGGTCGGCCATCAGCATAGATGTTGGAGGTTGGCTGGCTCAGTTGCGTGCCTGCAGTTCAGCCATACCCGTCTGACACCAAGACTACAGGAGAAGAGGCCCAGGCTGAACTGCTGTCCGGCAAGCCTCACCTTTAGGTCAGGGAATACGACCGAGGCTCCAAGGGCACTGGCAAGACATCACAGCGCAGGACACCCAGGATCTTCCTGTGCCACCTCCAGATACGCCCGCAATAGCCTACTACAGCACGTGTGCCCTAGGTAGCTACCCCAACACACACATCAATACACGCATTGTGCACAGCGCCAGGCAGCATGGCTCATGCCTGTGGATCCAGCACTCAGGACTCGGAAGCGGTAAGCTTGCTCCCTGTCTCCAGGCTACTCATTCTACAAAGTCAGACCCCATGGAGCTCTTCTAAGAGACACCCCAAAGTGCTAGGCAGGACCTGAGGCTCCAGAGCCCAACCGCCTCTCACCATTTCCAGCACTGACCATGGACCAGCCTAAGTTGAAGCGCCTCTGGGCTGGACCTGGGGGAGGTGTTCTCGCTGAGCCTCACCTGCCTAAACCTAGTCTGGTAGCCCTGGCTTCCCTTCCACTGAGGTCCAGCCATCTGCCTGGGTCTGCCTGAGGCTTAGATCCAAGTGGCCAAGCCCCTGGCTGAGCTGGAAGGCAGTTCTTTCTCTTTCAAATGTGGGTCCGGGACCTGCGCATGCGCAGAGGCGCCTGGGAAAAATGGGTCCCTAGCACCTAGCTGAGAGGGGTGTAACTCCAGCCTGCTGCAGCTGCTGGCTCAGGCTTCTCACCAAGGCGCTGTGGGCCTGCTAGGGACTCCAGACGACCCCAGGATGACAGTCTTCGCTGTCAGCCAGGGGGAAGGCCTCCGGAATGCCCCGTGGAGGTTTGGGAAGACCTTGTCTCCATTCATTTTCATGAAGTCGGATTTGGTGGAGGGCGTTGTTGTTGCGGTTTGTGAGAGAAGTCCCCACTGGGAAGCCAGGGCTGTCCTAGAACTCGATCTGTACCAGGCTGGCCAGGAACGGACAGGGACCTGCATGCTTCCGCCTACCGTGGGCTGAGAACACAGGCAAGCACCTCCAGGAGGCTGGAAAGGACTCGGAATCTCCCTAAACAGGCTAGTACCCTCCAGAGCAGAAAAGGTCCAGAATGCCCCCTTCCAATGCTCTCAACACCACTGCTCTCGGGATGACCTCCAGGGAAAACCATTGTTCAGAACCTACCAGCAGGCTGAGTCAAGGCACCTGGAATGGATCTGTGAATTGCCCCGTCGTTGGATGCCATCCCAACAGAGGACCACACCTGAGGACAGGCTTCAACTGCCAGGATCTAGTTCTGCAGTCCATCCCGGCCCAGAAGACCAGGCCAGCATTCTGCTGTCCACACCCCCACGAAGGCTCTCTAGGGCAGTACCACCTTGCCTGGCCACATCTCCTTTGCCTAGGCTCTAGACAGCTGTCGTCCCAGGAGGAAGAACTTGGGATTGAACCTCACTCTCTGGGCCTTTTGTATCTCCAGTTGTGACCAAGGGTCCCGTGAAGGTAGCCTACCCATAAGCCTCAGAGACAAACAAAGCCCAAAAGGTGAGACGTGAAAAGGTTCTAGCTGGAAGAGAATTGGCCTTGGAGGCAGGAAGACAGTGAGACCTCTGCCTCTGACCACTGAGAGTCAATGCAGACTCTGGGAGGCGACAACAGGATAGACAACAGGGCTGGGAACCTGGTGGCATTTGGGAAACCCCCTGAGCTCCAGGCAGACAAAATTGTCCAGACACAAGCCGGCTTGGGCAGTGTGAGCCTGGTGTGCCAGTTCTGAGCTCTGGTCATCATGGCACCTCAAACATGTCCTAGAAGAAGGATGACTAGTGTGAGTTCCCTTTCCCAGGTGCCACGTTTCTCTTGAGGAGGAGGATAGCACAAGCATGATATGTATGGCCAAGGACAAGGTGCTGTGACTCCATAGTCATTTAGCTCTCTTTGACATGAGATGTATGCACAGGGGGCCAAGGTCCTTGGGGAGCCTGCATGATGTGCACAGAGGCACTGGGAGTCTGGTTTGGGGGCCAAGAGCCTGTCACAGATGCTCTGAGGAATGCAGGGGCCTGGATGTGTACGTGGCTCTCAACAGTGAGCATTTCAATATGGCCAAACCCCCCCACGAAGCTCAGAACTTTGTATCTGGAGTAAAGTCTGGGGCAAAGTCAAAACCTTTCATCCAGAAGCACATCTGGATCGGGCAGGCCTGTGTGCCAGGAGACAGTGTCCTGAATCCCTAAAGGGACATAGAGAGATAGCGGGTCCCTGGGCTAGCAGGCATGCAAGAAAGGCAGCAAAGTAGCAAGGCAGCAAGGCAGCAAGGCAGCAAGCAGGCCAGGCAGCAGGGCAGCAAGCAGGCCAGGAAGCAGGCAAGCAAGAAAGTAAGCAGGCATGCATGCTAGACAGTTAGCAAAGAACCAGCAAAGCTAGGGAGCTGATGGGAGATGCACGCATCCCTCATTTGCTTACTTGGCGCTAGAGACAGGAAGATAGATGCATATGACTCTGGTCCCAGACGGGACAACAAACACTTGACAGTCCATGCCCATTCACATGGTGAGAATAGTCCATGAGGAAAAGCCAAAGCATCTGTCGATATTTCTGTATGTATTGAATGTCACCTGGTTCATTCAGTAGCCTCAGGAAGGGACCTAAATCAGTGTGGGCAGGTGCAGAGATGGCTCATTCAGTAGGTGAGAGAGCTTTCCCTGCAAGCATTAGGGTGCAGAGGTCGGCCATCAGCATAGATGTTGGAGGTTGGCTGGCTCAGTTGCGTGCCTGCAGTTCAGCCAAACCCGACTGACACCAAGACTACAGGAGAAGAGGCCCAGCTGAACTGCTGTCCGGCAAGCCTCACCTTTAGGTCAGGGAATACGACCGAGGCTCCAAGGGCACTGGCAAGACATCACAGCGCAGGACAGCCAGGATCTTCCTGTGCCACCTCCAGATACGCCCGCAATAGCCTACTACAGCACGTGTGCCCTAGGTAGCTACCCCAGCACACACATCAATACACGCATTGTGCACAGCGCCAGGCAGCATGGCTCATGCCTGTGGATCCAGCACTCAGGACTCGGAAGCGGTAAGCTTGCTCCCTGTCTCCAGGCTACTCATTCTACAAAGTCAGACCCCATGGAGCTCTTCTAAGAGACACCCCAAAGTGCTAGGCAGGACCTGAGGCTCCAGAGCCCAACCGCCTCTCACCATTTCCAGCACTGACCATGGACCAGCCTAAGTTGAAGCGCCTCTGGGCTGGTACTGGGGGAGATGTTCTCGCTGAGCCTCACCTGCCTAAACCTAATCTGGTAGCCCTGGCTTCCCTTCCACTGAGGTCCAGCCATCTGTGTGGGTCTGCCTGAGGCTTAGATCCAAGTGGCCAAGCCCCTGGCTGAGCTGGAAGGCAGTTCTTTCTCTTTCAAATGTGGGTCTGGGACGTGCGCATGCGCAGAGGCGCCTGGGAAAAATGGGTCCCTAGCACCTAGCTGAGAGGGGTGTAACTCCAGCCTGCTGCAGCTGCTGGCTCAGGCTTCTCACCAAGGCGCTGTGGGCCTGCTAGGGACTCCAGACGACCCCAGGATGACAGTCTTCGCTGTCAGCCAGGGGGAAGGCCTCCGGAATGCCCCGTGGAGGTTTGGGAAGACCTTGTCTCCATTCATTTTCATGAAGTCGGATTTGGTGGAGGGCGTTGTTGTTGCGGTTTGTGAGAGAAGTCCCCACTGGGAAGCCAGGGCTGTCCTAGAACTCGATCTGTACCAGGCTGGCCAGGAACGGACAGGGACCTGCATGCTTCCGCCTACCGTGGGCTGAGAACACAGGCAAGCACCTCCAGGAGGCTGGAAAGGACTCGGAATCTCCCTAAACAGGCTAGTACCCTCCAGAGCAGAAAAGGTCCAGAATGCCCCCTTCCAATGCTCTCAACACCACTGCTCTCGGGATGACCTCCAGGGAAAACCATTGTTCAGAACCTACCAGCAGGCTGAGTCAAGGCACCTGGAATGGATCTGTGAATTGCACCGTCTTTGGAGGCCACCCCAACAGAGGACCACACCTGAAGAGAGGCTTCACCTGTCAGGATCTAGTTCTGCAGTCCATCCCGGCCCTGAAGTCCAGGCCAGCATTCTGCTGTCCACACCCCCACGAAGGCTCTCTGGGGCAGTACCACATTGCCTGGCCACATCTCCTTTGCCTAGGCTCTAGACAGCTGTCGTCCCAGGAGGAAGAACTTGGGATTGAACCTCACTCTCTGGGCCTTTTGTATCTCCAGTTGTGACCAAGGGTCCCGTGAAGGTAGCCTACCCATAAGCCTCAGAGACAAACAAAGCCCAAAAGGTGAGAAGTGAAAAGGTTCTAGCTGGAAGAGAATTGGCCTTGGAGGCAGGAAGACAGTGAGACCTCTGCCTCTGACCACTGAGAGTCAATGTAGACTCTGGGAGGCGACAACAGGATAGACAACAGGGCTGGGAACCTGGTGGCATTTGGGAAACCCCCTGAGCTCCAGGCAGACAAAATTGTCCAGACACAAGCCGGCTTGGGCAGTGTGAGCCTGGTGTGCCAGTTCTGAGCTCTGGTCATCATGGCACCTCAAACATGTCCTAGAAGAAGGATGACTAGTGTGAGTTCCCTTTCCCAGGTGCCACGTTTCTCTTGAGGGGGACGATAGCACAAGCATGATATGTATGGCCAAGGACAAGGTGCTGTGACTCCATAGTCATTTAGCTCTCTTTGACATGAGATGTATGCACAGGGGGCCAAGGTCCTTGGGGAGCCTGCATGATGTGCACAGAGGCACTGGGAGTCTGGTTTGGGGGCCAAGAGCCTGTCACAGATGCTCTGAGGAATGCAGGGGCCTGGATGTGTACGTGGCTCTCAACAGTGAGCATTTCAATATGGCCAAACACCCCACGAAGCTCAGAACTTTATATCTGGAGTAAAGTCTGGGGCAAAGTCAAAACCTTTCATCCAGAAGCACATCTGGATCGGGCAGGCCTGTGTGCCAGGAGACAGTGTCCTGAATCCCTAAAGGGACATAGAGAGATAGCGGGTCCCCGGGCTAGCAGGCATGCAAGCAAGGCAGCAAGGCAGCAAGGCAGCAAGCAGGCCAGGCAGTAGGGCAGCAAGCAGGCCAGGCAGCAGGCAAGCAAGAAAGTAAGCAGGCATGCATGTTAGCCAGTTAGCAAATTACCAGCAAAGCTAGGGAGCTGATGGGAGATGCACGCATCCCTCATTTGCTTACTTGGCGCTAGAGACAGGAAGATAGATGCATATGACTCTGGTCCCAGACGGGACAACAAACACTTGACAGTCCATGCCCAGTCACATGGTGAGAATAGTCCATGAGGAAAGCCAAAGCATCTTTCGATGTTTCTGTATGTATTGAATGTGACCTGGTGCATTCAGTAGCCTCAGGAAGGGACCTAAATCAGTGTGGGCAGGTGCAGAGATGTCTCATTCAGTAGGTGAGAGAGCTTTCCCTGCAAGCATTAGGGTGCAGAGGTCGGCCATCAGCATAGATGTTGGAGGTTGGCTGGCTCAGTTGCGTGCCTGCAGTTCAGCCATACCCGTCTGACACCAAGACTACAGGAGAAGAGGCCCAGGCTGAACTGCTGTCCGGCAAGCCTCACCTTTAGGTCAGGGAATACGACCGAGGCTCCAAGGGCACTGGCAAGACATCACAGCGCAGGACACCCAGGATCTTCCTGTGCCACCTCCAGATACGCCCGCAATAGCCTACTACAGCACGTGTGCCCTAGGTAGCTACCCCAACACACACATCAATACACGCATTGTGCACAGCGCCAGGCAGCATGGCTCATGCCTGTGGATCCAGCACTCAGGACTCGGAAGCGGTAAGCTTGCTCCCTGTCTCCAGGCTACTCATTCTACAAAGTCAGACCCCATGGAGCTCTTCTAAGAGACACCCCAAAGTGCTAGGCAGGACCTGAGGCTCCAGAGCCCAACCGCCTCTCACCATTTCCAGCACTGACCATGGACCAGCCTAAGTTGAAGCGCCTGTGGGCTGGTTCTGGGGGAGGTGTTCTCGCTGAGCCTCACCTGCCTAAACCTAGTCTGGTAGCCCTGGCTTCCCTTCCACTGAGGTCCAGCCATCTGCCTGGGTCTGCCTGAGGCTTAGATCCAAGTGGCCAAGCCCCTGGCTGAGCTGGAAGGCAGTTCTTTCTCTTTCAAATGTGGGTCCGGGCCGTGCGCATGCGCAGAGGCGCCTGGGAAAAATGGGTCCCTAGCACCTAGCTGAGAGGGGTGTAACTCCAGCCTGCTGCAGCTGCTGGCTCAGGCTTCTCACCAAGGCGCTGTGGGCCTGCTAGGGACTCCAGACGACCCCAGGATGACAGTCTTCGCTGTCAGCCAGGGGGAAGGCCTCCGGAATGCCCCGTGGAGGTTTGGGAAGACCTTGTCTCCATTCATTTTCATGAAGTCGGATTTGGTGGAGGGCGTTGTTGTTGCGGTTTGTGAGAGAAGTCCCCACTGGGAAGCCAGGGCTGTCCTAGAACTCGATCTGTACCAGGCTGGCCAGGAACGGACAGGGACCTGCATGCTTCCGCCTACCGTGGGCTGAGAACACAGGCAAGCACCTCCAGGAGGCTGGAAAGGACTCGGAATCTCCCTAAACAGGCTAGTACCCTCCAGAGCAGAAAAGGTCCAGAATGCCCCCTTCCAATGCTCTCAACACCACTGCTCTCGGGATGACCTCCAGGGAAAACCATTGTTCAGAACCTACCAGCAGGCTGAGTCAAGGCACCTGGAATGGATCTGTGAATTGCCCCGTCGTTGGATGCCATCCCAACAGAGGACCACACCTGAGGACAGGCTTCAACTGCCAGGATCTAGTTCTGCAGTCCATCCCGGCCCAGAAGACCAGGCCAGCATTCTGCTGTCCACACCCCCACGAAGGCTCTCTAGGGCAGTACCACCTTGCCTGGCCACATCTCCTTTGCCTAGGCTCTAGACAGCTGTCGTCCCAGGAGGAAGAACTTGGGATTGAACCTCACTCTCTGGGCCTTTTGTATCTCCAGTTGTGACCAAGGGTCCCGTGAAGGTAGCCTACCCATAAGCCTCAGAGACAAACAAAGCCCAAAAGGTGAGAAGTGAAAAGGTTCTAGCTGGAAGAGAATTGGCCTTGGAGGCAGGAAGACAGTGAGACCTCTGCCTCTGACCACTGAGAGTCAATGTAGACTCTGGGAGGCGACAACAGGATAGACAACAGGGCTGGGAACCTGGTGGCATTTGGGAAACCCCCTGAGCTCCAAAATTGTCCAGACACAAGCCGGCTTGGGCAGTGTGAGCCTGGTGTGCCAGTTCTGAGCTCTGGTCATCATGGCACCTCAAACATGTCCTAGAAGAAGGATGACTAGTGTGAGTTCCCTTTCCCAGGTGCCACGTTTCTCTTGAGGGGGACGATAGCACAAGCATGATATGTATGGCCAAGGACAAGGTGCTGTGACTCCATAGTCATTTAGCTCTCTTTGACATGAGATGTATGCACAGGGGGCCAAGGTCCTTGGGGAGCCTGCATGATGTGCACAGAGGCACTGGGAGTCTGGTTTGGGGGCCAAGAGCCTGTCACAGATGCTCTGAGGAATGCAGGGGCCTGGATGTGTACGTGGCTCTCAACAGTGAGCATTTCAATATGGCCAAACCGCCCCACAAAGCTCAGAACTTTATATCTGGAGTAAAGTCTGGGGCAAAGTCAAAACCTTTCATCCAGAAGCACATCTGGATCGGGCAGGCCTGTGTGCCAGGAGACAGTGTCCTGAATCCCTAAAGGGACATAGAGAGATAGCGGGTCCCTGGGCTAGCAGGCATGCAAGAAAGGCAGCAAAGTAGCAAGGCAGCAAGGCAGCAAGGCAGCAAGCAGGCCAGGCAGCAGGGCAGCAAGCAGGCCAGGAAGCAGGCAAGCAAGAAAGTAAGCAGGCATGCATGCTAGACAGTTAGCAAAGAACCAGCAAAGCTAGGGAGCTGATGGGAGATGCACGCATCCCTCATTTGCTTACTTGGCGCTAGAGACAGGAAGATAGATGCATATGACTCTGGTCCCAGACGGGACAACAAACACTTGACAGTCCATGCCCATTCACATGGTGAGAATAGTCCATGAGGAAAAGCCAAAGCATCTGTCGATATTTCTGTATGTATTGAATGTCACCTGGTTCATTCAGTAGCCTCAGGAAGGGACCTAAATCAGTGTGGGCAGGTGCAGAGATGGCTCATTCAGTAGGTGAGAGAGCTTTCCCTGCAAGCATTAGGGTGCAGAGGTCGGCCATCAGCATAGATGTTGGAGGTTGGCTGGCTCAGTTGCGTGCCTGCAGTTCAGCCAAACCCGTCTGACACCAAGACTACAGGAGAAGAGGCCCAGCTGAACTGCTGTCCGGCAAGCCTCACCTTTAGGTCAGGGAATACGACCGAGGCTCCAAGGGCACTGGCAAGACATCACAGCGCAGGACAGCCAGGATCTTCCTGTGCCACCTCCAGATACGCCCGCAATAGCCTACTACAGCACGTGTGCCCTAGGTAGCTACCCCAGCACACACATCAATACACGCATTGTGCACAGCGCCAGGCAGCATGGCTCATGCCTGTGGATCCAGCACTCAGGACTCGGAAGCGGTAAGCTTGCTCCCTGTCTCCAGGCTACTCATTCTACAAAGTCAGACCCCATGGAGCTCTTCTAAGAGACACCCCAAAGTGCTAGGCAGGACCTGAGGCTCCAGAGCCCAACCGCCTCTCACCATTTCCAGCACTGACCATGGACCAGCCTAAGTTGAAGCGCCTCTGGGCTGGTACTGGGGGAGATGTTCTCGCTGAGCCTCACCTGCCTAAACCTAATCTGGTAGCCCTGGCTTCCCTTCCACTGAGGTCCAGCCATCTGTGTGGGTCTGCCTGAGGCTTAGATCCAAGTGGCCAAGCCCCTGGCTGAGCTGGAAGGCAGTTCTTTCTCTTTCAAATGTGGGTCTGGGACGTGCGCATGCGCAGAGGCGCCTGGGAAAAATGGGTCCCTAGCACCTAGCTGAGAGGGGTGTAACTCCAGCCTGCTGCAGCTGCTGGCTCAGGCTTCTCACCAAGGCGCTGTGGGCCTGCTAGGGACTCCAGACGACCCCAGGATGACAGTCTTCGCTGTCAGCCAGGGGGAAGGCCTCCGGAATGCCCCGTGGAGGTTTGGGAAGACCTTGTCTCCATTCATTTTCATGAAGTCGGATTTGGTGGAGGGCGTTGTTGTTGCGGTTTGTGAGAGAAGTCCCCACTGGGAAGCCAGGGCTGTCCTAGAACTCGATCTGTACCAGGCTGGCCAGGAACGGACAGGGACCTGCATGCTCCTGCCTACCGTGGGCTGAGAACACAGGCAAGCACCTCCAGGAGGCTGGAAAGGACTCGGAATCTCCCTAAACAGGCTAGTACCCTCCAGAGCAGAAAAGGTCCAGAATGCCCCCTTCCAATGCTCTCAACACCACTGCTCTCGGGATGACCTCCAGGGAAAACCATTGTTCAGAACCTACCAGCAGGCTGAGTCAAGGCACCTGGAATGGATCTGTGAATTGCACCGTCTTTGGAGGCCACCCCAACAGAGGACCACACCTGAAGAGAGGCTTCACCTGTCAGGATCTAGTTCTGCAGTCCATCCCGGCCCTGAAGTCCAGGCCAGCATTCTGCTGTCCACACCCCCACGAAGGCTCTCTGGGGCAGTACCACATTGCCTGGCCACATCTCCTTTGCCTAGGCTCTAGACAGCTGTCGTCCCAGGAGGAAGAACTTGGGATTGAACCTCACTCTCTGGGCCTTTTGTATCTCCAGTTGTGACCAAGGGTCCCGTGAAGGTAGCCTACCCATAAGCCTCAGAGACAAACAAAGCCCAAAAGGTGAGAAGTGAAAAGGTTCTAGCTGGAAGAGAATTGGCCTTGGAGGCAGGAAGACAGTGAGACCTCTGCCTCTGACCACTGAGAGTCAATGTAGACTCTGGGAGGCGACAACAGGATAGACAACAGGGCTGGGAACCTGGTGGCATTTGGGAAACCCCCTGAGCTCCAGGCAGACAAAATTGTCCAGACACAAGCCGGCTTGGGCAGTGTGAGCCTGGTGTGCCAGTTCTGAGCTCTGGTCATCATGGCACCTCAAACATGTCCTAGAAGAAGGATGACTAATGTGAGTTCCCTTTCCCAGGTGCCACGTTTCTCTTGAGGGGGACGATAGCACAAGCATGATATGTATGGCAAAGGACAAGGTGCTGTGACTCCATAGTCATTTAGCTCTCTTTGACATGAGATGTATGCACAGGGGGCCAAGGTCCTTGGGGAGCCTGCATGATGTGCACAGAGGCACTGGGAGTCTGGTTTGGGGGCCAAGAGCCTGTCACAGATGCTCTGAGGAATGCAGGGGCCTGGATGTGTACGTGGCTCTCATCAGTGAGCATTTCAATATGGCCAAACACCCCACGAAGCTCAGAACTTTATATCTGGAGTAAAGTCTGGGGCAAAGTCAAAACCTTTCATCCAGAAGCACATCTGGATCGGGCAGGCCTGTGTGCCAGGAGACAGTGTCCTGAATCCCTAAAGGGACATAGAGAGATAGCGGGTCCCCGGGCTAGCAGGCATGCAAGCAAGGCAGCAAGGCAGCAAGGCAGCAAGCAGGCCAGGCAGTAGGGCAGCAAGCAGTCCAGGCAGCAGGCAAGCAAGAAAGTAAGCAGGCATGCATGTTAGCCAGTTAGCAAATTACCAGCAAAGCTAGGGAGCTGATGGGAGATGCACGCATCCCTCATTTGCTTACTTGGCGCTAGAGACAGGAAGATAGATGCATATGACTCTGGTCCCAGACGGGACAACAAACACTTGACAGTCCATGCCCAGTCACATGGTGAGAATAGTCCATGAGGAAAGCCAAAGCATCTTTCGATGTTTCTGTATGTATTGAATGTGACCTGGTGCATTCAGTAGCCTCAGGAAGGGACCTAAATCAGTGTGGGCAGGTGCAGAGATGGCTCATTCAGTAGGTGAGAGAGCTTTCCCTGCAAGCATTAGGGTGCAGAGGTCGGCCATCAGCATAGATGTTGGAGGTTGGCTGGCTCAGTTGCGTGCCTGCAGTTCAGCCATACCCGTCTGACACCAAGACTACAGGAGAAGAGGCCCAGGCTGAACTGCTGTCCGGCAAGCCTCACCTTTAGGTCAGGGAATACGACCGAGGCTCCAAGGGCACTGGCAAGACATCACAGCGCAGGACACCCAGGATCTTCCTGTGCCACCTCCAGATACGCCCGCAATAGCCTACTACAGCACGTGTGCCCTAGGTAGCTACCCCAACACACACATCAATACACGCATTGTGCACAGCGCCAGGCAGCATGGCTCATGCCTGTGGATCCAGCACTCAGGACTCGGAAGCGGTAAGCTTGCTCCCTGTCTCCAGGCTACTCATTCTACAAAGTCAGACCCCATGGAGCTCTTCTAAGAGACACCCCAAAGTGCTAGGCAGGACCTGAGGCTCCAGAGCCCAACCGCCTCTCACCATTTCCAGCACTGACCATGGACCAGCCTAAGTTGAAGCGCCTCTGGGCTGGACCTGGGGGAGGTGTTCTCGCTGAGCCTCACCTGCCTAAACCTAGTCTGGTAGCCCTGGCTTCCCTTCCACTGAGGTCCAGCCATCTGCCTGGGTCTGCCTGAGGCTTAGATCCAAGTGGCCAAGCCCCTGGCTGAGCTGGAAGGCAGTTCTTTCTCTTTCAAATGTGGGTCCGGGACCTGCGCATGCGCAGAGGCGCCTGGGAAAAATGGGTCCCTAGCACCTAGCTGAGAGGGGTGTAACTCCAGCCTGCTGCAGCTGCTGGCTCAGGCTTCTCACCAAGGCGCTGTGGGCCTGCTAGGGACTCCAGACGACCCCAGGATGACAGTCTTCGCTGTCAGCCAGGGGGAAGGCCTCCGGAATGCCCCGTGGAGGTTTGGGAAGACCTTGTCTCCATTCATTTTCATGAAGTCGGATTTGGTGGAGGGCGTTGTTGTTGCGGTTTGTGAGAGAAGTCCCCACTGGGAAGCCAGGGCTGTCCTAGAACTCGATCTGTACCAGGCTGGCCAGGAACGGACAGGGACCTGCATGCTCCTGCCTACCGTGGGCTGAGAACACAGGCAAGCACCTCCAGGAGGCTGGAAAGGACTCGGAATCTCCCTAAACAGGCTAGTACCCTCCAGAGCAGAAAAGGTCCAGAATGCCCCCTTCCAATGCTCTCAACACCACTGCTCTCGGGATGACCTCCAGGGAAAACCATTGTTCAGAACCTACCAGCAGGCTGAGTCAAGGCACCTGGAATGGATCTGTGAATTGCACCGTCTTTGGAGGCCACCCCAACAGAGGACCACACCTGAAGAGAGGCTTCACCTGTCAGGATCTAGTTCTGCAGTCCATCCCGGCCCTGAAGTCCAGGCCAGCATTCTGCTGTCCACACCCCCACGAAGGCTCTCTGGGGCAGTACCACATTGCCTGGCCACATCTCCTTTGCCTAGGCTCTAGACAGCTGTCGTCCCAGGAGGAAGAACTTGGGATTGAACCTCACTCTCTGGGCCTTTTGTATCTCCAGTTGTGACCAAGGGTCCCGTGAAGGTAGCCTACCCATAAGCCTCAGAGACAAACAAAGCCCAAAAGGTGAGAAGTGAAAAGGTTCTAGCTGGAAGAGAATTGGCCTTGGAGGCAGGAAGACAGTGAGACCTCTGCCTCTGACCACTGAGAGTCAATGTAGACTCTGGGAGGCGACAACAGGATAGACAACAGGGCTGGGAACCTGGTGGCATTTGGGAAACCCCCTGAGCTCCAGGCAGACAAAATTGTCCAGACACAAGCCGGCTTGGGCAGTGTGAGCCTGGTGTGCCAGTTCTGAGCTCTGGTCATCATGGCACCTCAAACATGTCCTAGAAGAAGGATGACTAATGTGAGTTCCCTTTCCCAGGTGCCACGTTTCTCTTGAGGGGGACGATAGCACAAGCATGATATGTATGGCAAAGGACAAGGTGCTGTGACTCCATAGTCATTTAGCTCTCTTTGACATGAGATGTATGCACAGGGGGCCAAGGTCCTTGGGGAGCCTGCATGATGTGCACAGAGGCACTGGGAGTCTGGTTTGGGGGCCAAGAGCCTGTCACAGATGCTCTGAGGAATGCAGGGGCCTGGATGTGTACGTGGCTCTCATCAGTGAGCATTTCAATATGGCCAAACACCCCACGAAGCTCAGAACTTTATATCTGGAGTAAAGTCTGGGGCAAAGTCAAAACCTTTCATCCAGAAGCACATCTGGATCGGGCAGGCCTGTGTGCCAGGAGACAGTGTCCTGAATCCCTAAAGGGACATAGAGAGATAGCGGGTCCCCGGGCTAGCAGGCATGCAAGCAAGGCAGCAAGGCAGCAAGGCAGCAAGCAGGCCAGGCAGTAGGGCAGCAAGCAGTCCAGGCAGCAGGCAAGCAAGAAAGTAAGCAGGCATGCATGTTAGCCAGTTAGCAAATTACCAGCAAAGCTAGGGAGCTGATGGGAGATGCACGCATCCCTCATTTGCTTACTTGGCGCTAGAGACAGGAAGATAGATGCATATGACTCTGGTCCCAGACGGGACAACAAACACTTGACAGTCCATGCCCAGTCACATGGTGAGAATAGTCCATGAGGAAAGCCAAAGCATCTTTCGATGTTTCTGTATGTATTGAATGTGACCTGGTGCATTCAGTAGCCTCAGGAAGGGACCTAAATCAGTGTGGGCAGGTGCAGAGATGGCTCATTCAGTAGGTGAGAGAGCTTTCCCTGCAAGCATTAGGGTGCAGAGGTCGGCCATCAGCATAGATGTTGGAGGTTGGCTGGCTCAGTTGCGTGCCTGCAGTTCAGCCATACCCGTCTGACACCAAGACTACAGGAGAAGAGGCCCAGGCTGAACTGCTGTCCGGCAAGCCTCACCTTTAGGTCAGGGAATACGACCGAGGCTCCAAGGGCACTGGCAAGACATCACAGCGCAGGACACCCAGGATCTTCCTGTGCCACCTCCAGATACGCCCGCAATAGCCTACTACAGCACGTGTGCCCTAGGTAGCTACCCCAACACACACATCAATACACGCATTGTGCACAGCGCCAGGCAGCATGGCTCATGCCTGTGGATCCAGCACTCAGGACTCGGAAGCGGTAAGCTTGCTCCCTGTCTCCAGGCTACTCATTCTACAAAGTCAGACCCCATGGAGCTCTTCTAAGAGACACCCCAAAGTGCTAGGCAGGACCTGAGGCTCCAGAGCCCAACCGCCTCTCACCATTTCCAGCACTGACCATGGACCAGCCTAAGTTGAAGCGCCTCTGGGCTGGACCTGGGGGAGGTGTTCTCGCTGAGCCTCACCTGCCTAAACCTAGTCTGGTAGCCCTGGCTTCCCTTCCACTGAGGTCCAGCCATCTGCCTGGGTCTGCCTGAGGCTTAGATCCAAGTGGCCAAGCCCCTGGCTGAGCTGGAAGGCAGTTCTTTCTCTTTCAAATGTGGGTCCGGGACCTGCGCATGCGCAGAGGCGCCTGGGAAAAATGGGTCCCTAGCACCTAGCTGAGAGGGGTGTAACTCCAGCCTGCTGCAGCTGCTGGCTCAGGCTTCTCACCAAGGCGCTGTGGGCCTGCTAGGGACTCCAGACGACCCCAGGATGACAGTCTTCGCTGTCAGCCAGGGGGAAGGCCTCCGGAATGCCCCGTGGAGGTTTGGGAAGACCTTGTCTCCATTCATTTTCATGAAGTCGGATTTGGTGGAGGGCGTTGTTGTTGCGGTTTGTGAGAGAAGTCCCCACTGGGAAGCCAGGGCTGTCCTAGAACTCGATCTGTACCAGGCTGGCCAGGAACGGACAGGGACCTGCATGCTCCTGCCTACCGTGGGCTGAGAACACAGGCAAGCACCTCCAGGAGGCTGGAAAGGACTCGGAATCTCCCTAAACAGGCTAGTACCCTCCAGAGCAGAAAAGGTCCAGAATGCCCCCTTCCAATGCTCTCAACACCACTGCTCTCGGGATGACCTCCAGGGAAAACCATTGTTCAGAACCTACCAGCAGGCTGAGTCAAGGCACCTGGAATGGATCTGTGAATTGCACCGTCTTTGGAGGCCACCCCAACAGAGGACCACACCTGAAGAGAGGCTTCACCTGTCAGGATCTAGTTCTGCAGTCCATCCCGGCCCTGAAGTCCAGGCCAGCATTCTGCTGTCCACACCCCCACGAAGGCTCTCTGGGGCAGTACCACATTGCCTGGCCACATCTCCTTTGCCTAGGCTCTAGACAGCTGTCGTCCCAGGAGGAAGAACTTGGGATTGAACCTCACTCTCTGGGCCTTTTGTATCTCCAGTTGTGACCAAGGGTCCCGTGAAGGTAGCCTACCCATAAGCCTCAGAGACAAACAAAGCCCAAAAGGTGAGAAGTGAAAAGGTTCTAGCTGGAAGAGAATTGGCCTTGGAGGCAGGAAGACAGTGAGACCTCTGCCTCTGACCACTGAGAGTCAATGTAGACTCTGGGAGGCGACAACAGGATAGACAACAGGGCTGGGAACCTGGTGGCATTTGGGAAACCCCCTGAGCTCCAGGCAGACAAAATTGTCCAGACACAAGCCGGCTTGGGCAGTGTGAGCCTGGTGTGCCAGTTCTGAGCTCTGGTCATCATGGCACCTCAAACATGTCCTAGAAGAAGGATGACTAATGTGAGTTCCCTTTCCCAGGTGCCACGTTTCTCTTGAGGGGGACGATAGCACAAGCATGATATGTATGGCAAAGGACAAGGTGCTGTGACTCCATAGTCATTTAGCTCTCTTTGACATGAGATGTATGCACAGGGGGCCAAGGTCCTTGGGGAGCCTGCATGATGTGCACAGAGGCACTGGGAGTCTGGTTTGGGGGCCAAGAGCCTGTCACAGATGCTCTGAGGAATGCAGGGGCCTGGATGTGTACGTGGCTCTCATCAGTGAGCATTTCAATATGGCCAAACACCCCACGAAGCTCAGAACTTTATATCTGGAGTAAAGTCTGGGGCAAAGTCAAAACCTTTCATCCAGAAGCACATCTGGATCGGGCAGGCCTGTGTGCCAGGAGACAGTGTCCTGAATCCCTAAAGGGACATAGAGAGATAGCGGGTCCCCGGGCTAGCAGGCATGCAAGCAAGGCAGCAAGGCAGCAAGGCAGCAAGCAGGCCAGGCAGTAGGGCAGCAAGCAGTCCAGGCAGCAGGCAAGCAAGAAAGTAAGCAGGCATGCATGTTAGCCAGTTAGCAAATTACCAGCAAAGCTAGGGAGCTGATGGGAGATGCACGCATCCCTCATTTGCTTACTTGGCGCTAGAGACAGGAAGATAGATGCATATGACTCTGGTCCCAGACGGGACAACAAACACTTGACAGTCCATGCCCAGTCACATGGTGAGAATAGTCCATGAGGAAAGCCAAAGCATCTTTCGATGTTTCTGTATGTATTGAATGTGACCTGGTGCATTCAGTAGCCTCAGGAAGGGACCTAAATCAGTGTGGGCAGGTGCAGAGATGGCTCATTCAGTAGGTGAGAGAGCTTTCCCTGCAAGCATTAGGGTGCAGAGGTCGGCCATCAGCATAGATGTTGGAGGTTGGCTGGCTCAGTTGCGTGCCTGCAGTTCAGCCATACCCGTCTGACACCAAGACTACAGGAGAAGAGGCCCAGGCTGAACTGCTGTCCGGCAAGCCTCACCTTTAGGTCAGGGAATACGACCGAGGCTCCAAGGGCACTGGCAAGACATCACAGCGCAGGACACCCAGGATCTTCCTGTGCCACCTCCAGATACGCCCGCAATAGCCTACTACAGCACGTGTGCCCTAGGTAGCTACCCCAACACACACATCAATACACGCATTGTGCACAGCGCCAGGCAGCATGGCTCATGCCTGTGGATCCAGCACTCAGGACTCGGAAGCGGTAAGCTTGCTCCCTGTCTCCAGGCTACTCATTCTACAAAGTCAGACCCCATGGAGCTCTTCTAAGAGACACCCCAAAGTGCTAGGCAGGACCTGAGGCTCCAGAGCCCAACCGCCTCTCACCATTTCCAGCACTGACCATGGACCAGCCTAAGTTGAAGCGCCTCTGGGCTGGACCTGGGGGAGGTGTTCTCGCTGAGCCTCACCTGCCTAAACCTAGTCTGGTAGCCCTGGCTTCCCTTCCACTGAGGTCCAGCCATCTGCCTGGGTCTGCCTGAGGCTTAGATCCAAGTGGCCAAGCCCCTGGCTGAGCTGGAAGGCAGTTCTTTCTCTTTCAAATGTGGGTCCGGGACCTGCGCATGCGCAGAGGCGCCTGGGAAAAATGGGTCCCTAGCACCTAGCTGAGAGGGGTGTAACTCCAGCCTGCTGCAGCTGCTGGCTCAGGCTTCTCACCAAGGCGCTGTGGGCCTGCTAGGGACTCCAGACGACCCCAGGATGACAGTCTTCGCTGTCAGCCAGGGGGAAGGCCTCCGGAATGCCCCGTGGAGGTTTGGGAAGACCTTGTCTCCATTCATTTTCATGAAGTCGGATTTGGTGGAGGGCGTTGTTGTTGCGGTTTGTGAGAGAAGTCCCCACTGGGAAGCCAGGGCTGTCCTAGAACTCGATCTGTACCAGGCTGGCCAGGAACGGACAGGGACCTGCATGCTTCCGCCTACCGTGGGCTGAGAACACAGGCAAGCACCTCCAGGAGGCTGGAAAGGACTCGGAATCTCCCTAAACAGGCTAGTACCCTCCAGAGCAGAAAAGGTCCAGAATGCCCCCTTCCAATGCTCTCAACACCACTGCTCTCGGGATGACCTCCAGGGAAAACCATTGTTCAGAACCTACCAGCAGGCTGAGTCAAGGCACCTGGAATGGATCTGTGAATTGCCCCGTCGTTGGATGCCATCCCAACAGAGGACCACACCTGAGGACAGGCTTCAACTGCCAGGATCTAGTTCTGCAGTCCATCCCGGCCCAGAAGACCAGGCCAGCATTCTGCTGTCCACACCCCCACGAAGGCTCTCTAGGGCAGTACCACCTTGCCTGGCCACATCTCCTTTGCCTAGGCTCTAGACAGCTGTCGTCCCAGGAGGAAGAACTTGGGATTGAACCTCACTCTCTGGGCCTTTTGTATCTCCAGTTGTGACCAAGGGTCCCGTGAAGGTAGCCTACCCATAAGCCTCAGAGACAAACAAAGCCCAAAAGGTGAGAAGTGAAAAGGTTCTAGCTGGAAGAGAATTGGCCTTGGAGGCAGGAAGACAGTGAGACCTCTGCCTCTGACCACTGAGAGTCAATGTAGACTCTGGGAGGCGACAACAGGATAGACAACAGGGCTGGGAACCTGGTGGCATTTGGGAAACCCCCTGAGCTCCAAAATTGTCCAGACACAAGCCGGCTTGGGCAGTGTGAGCCTGGTGTGCCAGTTCTGAGCTCTGGTCATCATGGCACCTCAAACATGTCCTAGAAGAAGGATGACTAGTGTGAGTTCCCTTTCCCAGGTGCCACGTTTCTCTTGAGGGGGACGATAGCACAAGCATGATATGTATGGCCAAGGACAAGGTGCTGTGACTCCATAGTCATTTAGCTCTCTTTGACATGAGATGTATGCACAGGGGGCCAAGGTCCTTGGGGAGCCTGCATGATGTGCACAGAGGCACTGGGAGTCTGGTTTGGGGGCCAAGAGCCTGTCACAGATGCTCTGAGGAATGCAGGGGCCTGGATGTGTACGTGGCTCTCAACAGTGAGCATTTCAATATGGCCAAACCGCCCCACGAAGCTCAGAACTTTATATCTGGAGTAAAGTCTGGGGCAAAGTCAAAACCTTTCATCCAGAAGCACATCTGGATCGGGCAGGCCTGTGTGCCAGGAGACAGTGTCCTGAATCCCTAAAGGGACATAGAGAGATAGCAGGTCGCTGGGCTAGCAGGCATGCAAGCAAGGCAGCAAGGCAGCAAGGCAGCAAGGCAGCAAGCAGGCCAGGCAGCAGGGCAGCAAGCAGGCCAGGCAGCAGGCAAGCAAGAAAGTAAGCAGGCATGCATGCTAGCCAGTTAGCAAAGAACCAGCAAAGCTAGGGAGCTGATGGGAGATGCACGCATCCCTCGTTTGCTTACTTGGCGCTAGAGACAGGAAGATAGATGCATATGACTCTGGTCCCAGATGGGACAACAAACACTTGACAGTCCATGCCCAGTCACATGGTGAGAATAGTCCATGAGGAAAAGCCAAAGCATCTGTCGATATTTCTGTATGTATTGAATGTCACCTGGTTCATTCAGTAGCCTCAGGAAGGGACCTAAATCAGTGTGGGCAGGTGCAGAGATGGCTCATTCAGTAGGTGAGAGAGCTTTCCCTGCAAGCATTAGGGTGCAGAGGTCGGCCATCAGCATAGATGTTGGAGGTTGGCTGGCTCAGTTGCGTGCCTGCAGTTCAGCCAAACCCGTCTGACACCAAGACTACAGGAGAAGAGGCCCAGCTGAACTGCTGTCCGGCAAGCCTCACCTTTAGGTCAGGGAATACGACCGAGGCTCCAAGGGCACTGGCAAGACATCACAGCGCAGGACAGCCAGGATCTTCCTGTGCCACCTCCAGATACGCCCGCAATAGCCTACTACAGCACGTGTGCCCTAGGTAGCTACCCCAGCACACACATCAATACACGCATTGTGCACAGCGCCAGGCAGCATGGCTCATGCCTGTGGATCCAGCACTCAGGACTCAGAAGCGGTAAGCTTGCTCCCTGTCTCCAGGCTACTCATTCTACAAAGTCAGACCCCATGGAGCTCTTCTAAGAGACACCCCAAAGTGCTAGGCAGGACCTGAGGCTCCAGAGCCCAACCGCCTCTCACCATTTCCAGCACTGACCATGGACCAGCCTAAGTTGAAGCGCCTCTGGGCTGGTACTGGGGGAGATGTTCTCGCTGAGCCTCACCTGCCTAAACCTAATCTGGTAGCCCTGGCTTCCCTTCCACT
>CATKUM010000289.1:0-59609 GCA_949786405.1 Onychomys arenicola | reverse complement strand
GAAAGCAGCAACATCTACTGGTGACACGATTAGTGCTAGTAGCCTTCAGGAGCACCTCAATCGACTCCACATTTGTATGGTGCTATATATATATATATATATATATATATATATATATATATATATATATTGAACCATACAAATAGAGATAAATATACTGCTGAATGTGAGATAGGTACACTATCGCCAGAGCTAGTCTACTGCAGTCACATTCTTCAAATGCTGACTATTTCTATATGGATATGTTCAGATAAAAGCTGGCCTCCGGACTCCGCTCGCTGCGTTTTGCATGCAAAATAAATCAACGTTTCCGGTTGCCTTTCATATATAAGTGCCGTCACTGTGCTCTTCGTTGTTTCTGAAATATCTCCAACAGTGTCGTAAATGAAAACATGCAGTGCATGCTTGCTTCTTCTCGTACATGAGGTAGGTGCAGCGTTGTTTTCTAAATAATACATGCATGCATGCAGCACTTCCACATGCAGCAGCAAATATGCACAGCACCAGCAAGACCCCGTAGCAGCAGCAAGAGCCCACAGCAGCAGCATCGCGAGAGCTAAATAGGTCCGCAGCAGCTGCAACAGCAGCAATGCTTCCCAAGCAGAATCAAAACAGCAGACGCTGCAGCAATGAGCAGCAGCAGCAGTCAACAGAAGTCTGCTGCCTCAGGAGTCGTAGGGACCCCCCTCACCGTGATAAGACAACAGCAACTACCCTTATTGGTCTTCCCCTGCATGCACTATTGAATACCAGCGACTCACATGAATATTTCTATAGGCGTGAGGGTGCTGAATTCAAAATATATAGACGTGTCTTTACTCAGCAGTAGTTTAGTGTCAGTTCTGCTTCTTCAGTGGATAATTTTGAAAACTGGTCGGCGTGTGTCATCGTAGTACACCGAGTGTGCACAGCAGTAACTCCCACCCATCTGCATGCGCTGTTTGAAATAGCAGAAGCAGCAGCAGCGGCAGTGTGCATGCACGTTCTGCATGCGCATCTTTTTCGTATGTAGCGTAGCAAGGGCTTTGCCCTTCTTTGCTGTTTCAATGAAGACGTTTAAGAATGAAAGAGATCCCTTGAGATGATGTATTATTGCGCAGTCTCGGACGTCCTTGAGGCTGCTACAGCAGCACTGTTGTTGTCTCTTCATTGAATTCGTGTGGGGCGTACATCAGCAAAACAGCAAACGCCGTCCTTGTAGGCTGGCATTATCGCTGCACATATACTTTACACGGAAATGTTGAAAGTATAAATGCGCTTACATGCGTCCATGCAGTACTATGGGACGATAGGGAAGACAGCACAAACAACCGTCCTAACAATATCTTAGCAAATCGCGTCAACAAAAGCACTCCTTTCCTCAGGAAGCCGTGAACAAGTAACAGCAACAGCAGTAGAAGCAACAGCAACAGTAGCAGGTACTCTACAGCAGCAGGAGCAACAGCAACAGCAGCACGAGCAACAGCAACAGCAGCACGAGCAACAGCAATAGCAGCACGAGCAACTGCAACAGTAGCTTGTCGTAGAGTCGTCTTTCGCATGAAAAGTGTATCTGCAATGGTAACAGCAGCAGAACGACAGCTTCAGTGAAGACAGCAGCATCACTCCATTGCGTGAGAAGGGGAGAAGCTATACAGCAGCAACCGCAGCAGCAGCATTAGCAACCGCAGCAGCTGCAGCAGCAACCGCAGCAGCAGCAGCAGCAGCAGCAGCAGCAGCAAAGTCTACGACGCCCTGAGTAGCAGCAGCAGCGTGCCCTGTGTGCTGCAGCAGCATCTGCCGGTGGAGCACGTGTATTTCGCAGCAGTCAGAGATCACTGTCTCGTTCCAGAATCCATCGCTGCTGCTGTTGCAGCAACACTAGAAGCCTACACTAAAGAAACAGCAGCATGTACAGCAGGCCAAAAGGCAGCTGCAGCAACAGTGAAAAACAGCACCCTGTGTCAACTCCAGAGAAACTGCTGCAGCACCTCGACCGCCGATAGAAGCGGCAGCACAGAAAAAAGGGAAGGAGAACAGAGGGAAAGAAGTGGGAGATGTTGGTAGGAACAGCAGCAGCAGCAGCAGGAGGAACGCAGAGAGCAGCAGAAATTTCAGCATTATGAATAGAGAGCAAACGCGCTTACAGCCACCAGAAAAACAGCAGCAGCACACGTGCTCGAGACTGCAAAAGAAGAAGACACAAGACGAAACAGCAAGAGAGAAGTAAGACAGGCGAAAGAAGAGTTAAATTTAAAAAACGCAGCAGCAAAGCACTGCTGTTGCAAAGAGTGCTGTTGTCATCCACGCCGGCGTGCTCTTTCGCTCTGCAGAAGACAAAGAAACAGCAGCAGCAGCAACAAAACGTCCGAGCGCGGCAGCAGCAGCAGCAGCACAACAGCAGCAGCAAGTGCATGCAAAAGCACCCCAGAAGGTCCAGCAGGAGGAAGCAGACGGAGCAACAGCACATCTCTCTCCTGCCGAAGCATCAGTTGCGAGATTGAGGTGGAGTAGCAACTTGGCGTTTTTGGAAGAAAAAAAAAGTCTCCATGCATGTGCCCCTGCTGCTGCCGCTTTCACGGTGTCTATACACTGCATATATCATCCCACTAGTGAGGCAGCAGCATCGTAAGAGGGTGGCCCAGCTGTATGTGCATGCATGCAACATTCTCCGCAGTAAATTGCTGCATGCACCGTCACTCCCTCCCTCTTTCTTCGCACGCACTTCCTCCCTCTCTTTGCATGCACTCCCTCCCTCTTTCGGGGTTGCATGCACTCCCTCCCTCTTCCTGTGCATGCACAGGCTCTCTCTCTCTTTGCATGCAGAAAATCTGCCCAGCAGAGAGGGTCTTTCTATTGCCGCTTTGAATGAAGCCTTCTGGAGCGAGGCAGCGCATGCAACATACTCCGAATTCCTCCTCGACAACGAAGAGATATTTAGAGATGTGCGGTGGGAAGTATAGAACTTCTTCTTCTCTTTCTTCATATATACACGGAATGAACCTTGTCTAGTGCATGCTGCGGCCTCCACAACATAGATACAGAGCGCATGCATTCTCTTCCCCGGGCCGCATGAAGTAGAAATCTCCCCATCACAACAAACATCAACAGTGCTAACAGCAACACCAACTAATACCAGTAGCAGCAGATGATAGCAGCAGCAGCAACTCCTAGCGGCAGCAGCAGCAAATGATAGCAGCAGCAGCAGCAAAATGATTGCAGCAGCAACAGCAACTCTTAGCAGCAGCAGGAGCAACTGATAGCAGCAGCAGCAGCAGCAGCAACTGATAGCAGCAGCAGCAGCAGGAGCAACTGATAGCAGCAGCAGCAGCAGCAAAATGATAGCAGCAGCAACAGCAACTCTTAGCAGCAGCAGCAGGAGCAACAGATAGCAGCAGCAGCAGGAGCAACTGATAGCAGCAGCAGCAACTCCTAGCGGCAGCAGCAGCAAATGATAGCAGCAGCAGCAGCAAAATGATAGCAGCAGCAACAGCAACTCTTAGCAGCAGCAGCAGCAGCAGGAGCAACTGATAGCAGCAACAGCAGGAGCAACTGATAGCAGCAACAGCAGGAGCAACTGATAGCAGCAGCAGCAGCAGCAGGAGCAACTGATAGCAGCAGCAGCAACTCCTAACAGCAGCAGCAGCAAAATGATAGCAGCAGCAACAGCAACTCTTAGCAGCAGCAGCAGGAGCAACAGATAACAGCAGCAGCAGGAGCAACAGATAGCAGCAGCAGCAGGAGCAACTGATAGCAGCAGCAGCAACTCCTAGCGGCAGCAGCAGCAAATGATAGCAGCAGCAGCAGCAAAATGATAGCAGCAGCAACAGCAACTCTTAGCAGCAGCAGCAGCAGCAGGAGCAACTGATAGCAGCAGCAGCAACTCCTAGCAGCAGCAGCAGCAAAATGATAGCAGCAGCAACAGCAACTCCTAGCAGCAGCAGCAAAGAGCAGCAGCAACAGAGCAACTGATAGCAGCAGCAGCAGGAGCAACTGATAGCAGCAGCAGCAGGAGCACTGATAGCAGCAGCTGAGCACAGATAGCAGCAGTAGCAGGAGCAACAGATTGCAGCAGCAGCAGCAGGAGCAACTGATAGCAGCAGCAGCAGGAGCAACTGATAGCAGCAGCAGCAGCAGCAGGAGCAACTGATAGCAGCAGCAGCAACTCCTAGCAGCAGCAGCAGCAAAATGATAGCAGCAGCAGCAGGAGCAACAGATAGCAGCAGCAGCAGCAGGAGCAACAGATAGCAGCAGCAGCAGGAGCAACAGATAGCAGCAGCAGCAGGAGCAACTGATAGCAGCAGCAGTAGGAGCAACAGATAGAAGCAGCAGCAGGAGCAACTGATAGCAGCAGCAGCAGCAGCAGGAGCAACTGATAGCAGCAGCAGCAGCAAAAGCAACTGATAGCAGCAGCAGGAGGAGCTTACCCAGAGAATATCGTATACCTCACAATGAGGACGCGGGCGATCGAGGATGGCTCGCACTTCGGCTTCTGCAGCAGCACCAGTCATGAGGGATTCACCGCAGCAGCAGCAGCAGCAACAGTCAGGAGGGATTCACCGCAGCAATAGAATCGTCGTGTGACAGCCGTGCTTATCACGTCTGCTAACGCCAGAAGACGCAGCAGCAGGATATTATTCGGAGTCAGCAACAGGTGGACTGGTGAAGCAGCAGAAGAAGCAGTCACAGCAGCAACAGCGATAGAGAAAACAAGAAGGATAGCAAATGAAAGAAGCAGCAGCAGGAGCTGAGAGCAGCAGCAGCAGCAAGAGCTGACAGCAGCAGCGCAGCAGGAGGAGCCACGTCAGCACCAATAGGAGTTACAACAGCAGCAGCAGCAGCAGAACGCAAAGCAGCAGCAGCAGCAGCAACAAAGCGCAAAGCATACATCAAAACGCAGAGCAGCACCACCAGAACGCAGGGCAGCAGCAGCAGCAGCTCGAGGAAGGCGCACCACCGCAGCAGCAGAGGAAAAGTGCATACCTGGAGCCCGATAGTAATGAGCTGCACTAAGTTGTCTGCTCAAATCTTCCTTTTCCTTCTGACATTTGTCGTGATAGTATTTCAGCTCGATATTCATCTCCAGCTGCAGAAGAAGCAGCAGCATCACACAGAGAACACTGAAAGGAAATCGGCTGCTTTTAGCAGCACTGCAGCTAGCTAATGCCTGAAAGCCCCTGGCGTGCCCGAGAGACAACAGGCGTCTCCGTGTTGCGTGTCTCCTCTTGCGACCCTCTTTGCTCAAATGAAAAAGACACCTCTAATGCACGATAACAGAAGCTTCAATATTCAGCAGAGCAACTCAAATCAAAACACATCGATACCCGCATGCATTCCATCGCACACACCCCGCTCGCCCCCCCCCCCTCTCCCCTATATACTCAAAACAGCTCTATGTGTTTCCCCATATATATATATATATATATATATATATATATATATATATATATATATATATATATATGTAAGTTAAAAGTGTAAGTTCAACCACTTATGATAGAAATCTGAGGCATTCCTTATACGTCTAGATAGAGAGAGAGAGATATAGAGATACATCTGTTTATAAATGAAACTGAATACTCATCAATATATTCTTCTCTAGAAAGAACGAGACGTGAAAAAGAGACACGGGCACACTCAGGTGCTCTCAGCGCATGCATGCACACAAAAAGAGAAGAAAAGACGAAGAGAAAGAGAAAGAAGAAGAGAAAGAAGACGATAAAGGAGATAAAGAAGAAGAATAGAAAGAAGAGAAAGAAATGCCTACTTCTCTCAGCTTCTCCGAATCATCTGGGAAATCTCTTCTGAAATATGGAGAGACATAAAAACGAATACTGTGATACCGCGTCATCCGCTGCAATGGGAACTCCCCTCCGGGAACAAATGAATAAGGAACTACGGGCTGCAGCAACACATGCAGCAGCAGCACCAGCACAAGAAGACACAGCAGCACATGCAGCAGCAACAGCAGCACAACAAGAAGAAGCAACACCAGCAGTGCGAGTAGCAGCAGCAGCACGAGCAACAGCAGCAGCGACGTGAGAAGAAGAAGCAGCAGCAGCAGCAACATGAGCAGCAGCAGCAGCAGTAACAACAGCGCATGTAACAGCAGCAGCAGCATCAGAAGCAACAACCCCATGAGCAGCAACAGGAGCAGAAGAGGAAGCGTCAGCGCGTGCAGAAGAAGCAGCAGCAGCGCATGCCTTAGCATCATCATATGAAGAAGCAGTAACAATAGCAGCAGGTGTATAAGGAGCAGCACCAGCGTGGGCAGGAAATGCGTGAGCAGCAGGAGAGGCAGCGGCAAGAGGGTGTAGGCAGCAACAGAAGTCGTTGAAAAGCAGGAACTTCCACATTAAACGCAAAAGAGTAATGCTGTAGTAATCATGTGATCGAGAAGATGGTTGTGCGATATGGTTCGCACAGAGAAGAGGAGCTGGCTGCTATCTCGATGTTTCCTTGACAGGAAAAAAAGAAAATACTACATGAGTCTTGTCCTTGCATCGATAATGTGCGGTTCACTGACACAGAGAAACAAAAGCAGCAGCTCTCAGTTGATCTAAAACATCTCGCTGTCTCTTTCTTGTTTTTCTTCGTCTGCGGATTGAGGTAGAGATGCATGCAGAAGTTGTAGGGGAGACACAACGCACCTGAGAAGGCGGAGAAGTGAAAATGTTTCCCAAAAACATAATTAAAAACATCAAGGCCATCGGCAGCACCTGCAGCAGATAATATGTTCCCCCGGAGTGATCCCTGAAAACAAAGGAAAGTCGCCTGCGCGACGAGCCTATTCACTCTCTGCGACGCAGACATGCGTGTTTTCCGGGTGTCTATTATACACCCGGAGAAACCAGAAAAGCGAGGACAAACGCATGCGTGCACACGGCAGCGTCAGGTGTACGTACACCACGTGAACGAAGAGACGCCGCAGAGAGGCAAAATGAAAAAGAAATCTGCTTTACACGCAGTAGACGAACTTAACCTCTGCGCATGCAGAGCAGAAGGAAGAGACAAAAAAAACGCGAAGATGAGAAAAAGAAGAAGAGAAGAAAAAGAAGAAGACAAGAAGAAGAGATGAAAAGAAGAATAAGAAGAAAAGAAGAAAAGAAGAAGAAGAAAGACATGTCTGTAGACAGAGCACCTTGAATTTGCAGCAGGTGCATGCAGAAGAAAATTCAACAGCAGCAGCGACATCACCCCACAGCAGGAACAGCAGCACACGCATCTCCCTGCAGAACTGCGATGAAACCATTTCTTCTTCCACATGTCGGCTGCAGCAGCAGCAGCAGTGGGTTGCAGCAATAGCAGCAGCAACCCTTCCTGTCTTATATCAGCAGCAGCAACTCTTCTTATCTCAGCAGCAGCAGCAGCAGCAGTAAACTTCTCCTCTGGACCACCTGCTATAATCACGCTTCCACACAAGCTGCATTAGCAACAGCAGCGAATTCAGCAGCAACAGCAGAAGCGAATGCAGCAGCAACAGCAGAAGCGAATGCAGCAGAAGCAGCCGGAGAAGAGGACAAGAAGAAAGCAACGTCCTGAAAGAAGACCCAAGTAGATGCAGCAGCAGCAGCAGCAATGGGAGAATCATTGCAGAAGATGACCAGGGAGATTTTGCAGATATATCATCCTTCGCGGCGGCAGGTGAGGTGAAGAAGCAAGCAGTCGCAGATGTGAATGCGTGCTGCTGCTGCTGCTGCTGCACTGCTGCTGCTGCTGCTGCACTGCTGCTGCTGCTGCTGAACTGCTGCTGCTGCACTGCTGCTGCTGCTGCACTGCTGCTGTTGCACGCATGGATGGGCTTCCCCAGAAGCAAACGGCAGCAGTGCAGCAGCATGACAAGTGCATGAATTTTACTTATACAGAATAAACCAGGACATAAAACAGCAGCAGCAGCGTAACTCCCCCTCGCTGCTGCTGTGTATCATTGAAACAGCAGAGTGCCTGCTCCAGCCCTATACACACCTTTACAACAACAACTATTCCCTTGGCACTGCAGACCCACCGAGAAATGCTTTTTCACCCGCAACGTAATGACATTAGCATGACGATACTCCAAAGCACAAGGATTCTATTTTAGATGATGAATAGTATGATGATGATGCTCAGCTGAGCGACCGTGGAGACCCCACAAGTGACATTCCCCATTAAGGATGTCTGGCAGGTAATAATACAGTAGGACCTTCACGGTATACAGTTCTCTTTTCTGCTGCGCCTATTCTGCTGCTGCACATCTTCTTTGGTGGACTTGTTCTGCTCCTGCTAATGCTTTGCTGCCGCTGCAGACTGTGTCGTTGCTGTTCTACTATTGCAACTGTTCTGCTGCTGCTGCTGCGGTTCTGCTGCAGTTCCAGAAGTCAGCGTCGATGTTCTTCTGTCCCCGTTGCTGCTGCTGCTGCTGCCGCATCAACTCCTACAATGTCTTCTACTCCTGCTTCTCCCTCTGCTCCTGCTGCTGCTTCTGCTGCGACTGCTGTTTCTCCCTCTGCTCCTGCTGCTGCTTCTGCTGCTACTCCTGCTTCTCCCTCTGCTCCTGCTGCTGCTTCTGCTGCTACTGCTGCTTCTCCCTCTGCTCCTGCTGCTGCTTCTGCTGCTCCTGCTGCTGCTGTGGGTGTTATGCGCAGACTATTTTCTTCTAGCGACAGACATGAAGTCACGTTCCCTGTCTGACACTGCATCCGCACGAAACCCCGCCTTTTTTTCTCTTCTTTCCTCTGCTCTTCTTTCTCTTCCTCTGTTTACCCATGAGACGGTCCTCGAGGAGGCTGCCTGCGGGCAGTGAACTGCGCATGCCTCGCGTGGAAGTCAGCAGCTCCCATCGGGAATCCGAAGAAGGCCTGGAAGAACTCCTGCGAGAGTCAAAGAGCAGATACATGCGAGGGTCTTTATTTCCTCTCTATTAAAGACACTTCACAAGCAGCTCTCAGGGAACTCGCTCATCAAAATATTCAGCGAAAGAGATACGACGCAGATGCATGTGCAGGCGCATGATGATGCAGCACCTACCACAACGCATTCAACCGCAAAAGAAGAAGGAACAACGAAGCGAACGCAACGTATAGATGAAGATTGACATAGAGAAAGAGAGACAATACATGCAAAGGATTCTACATATAAATTTAGATGTATAAGGCAGGTATGGAAGATACGTAGGGAATATCTGTCTGTATCGAGGAGACACTCCCATGGAAACGCAAGCTTGCATGCATCATGATTGTATGCAGACCTATATGAAATAGATTCTATAGAGAAGAAGGTCTGCATATGTTATATTTATATATATACATATATGTATATATGCGTGTAGATAAGAAGGAAACTTGGGCAGACACAGCAATACATAAAGAGAGAGACAGATACAGCAGAGCTTTGAGCTCCCCTTGGAGACGTGCTGCTCTCCTTCTTCTCCCAGCGAGGGAGAGGCACAGCGCTGGACAGAAAAATGCCAAATCAAACAGAGTCTCTTCTTCTTTGAACGAAAATACCGCATGCATAGGAAAAGAAGCAGGTCGAAATTATCGCTTCTCGAGAAAGCATTGCATGCAAGGGATGCATGCAGCCTCACGAGGATCATTTTAAACTCCAGCAGACCGCAAGAAAGAGGATCCACTCCAACAGCATATGCATGCATGCAAAGGGACATACGGAAGACGTGGTGGCTGGCTTCGTCTTCACCCTGCTGCTGGATCTGCTGCTGCTGCTGCATGCGCTCCTGCTGCTGCTGCTGCATCTGCTGCTGCTGCAACTGTTGCAGGAGAACTGCCATTCTTCCAAATGCTGCTGCTGCTGTTGCACTGTTTCTCCAGGATTACTATGTCTTTTTCGATATCTTGGCTATCGCCCTTCCTGCTGCTGCCGCTGCACTTTCTCCTCTGCCGGGCTGCTCGCACTTTCACTTTGCATGCTGATGCGCCTACCATGTTGGGCCTGCAGCCACCGTCTCTACGCCCTTGCTGCTGTTGCTGTTCTCTTCAATTGCAGAAAAGACGCCGACGCGTTGCTGCGGCTCTAACTGTCTCTCCTCCTATGTCTCTGCTGCTGCTATCTCCTTATCTGCGCTTCTTCATCGATTCTCACGCCTCGACTGCTGCTTTCTGCTGCGGTCTCTGTGTCTCCTGCTCTGCTCTATCTTCCTTCACTGTCCCCCCACCTGCTATCGCTGCGGCTATTGCTACTGCTGCTGCTGCTATTGCTTCTGCTTCTGCTATCGCTGCTGCTGCTGCTGCTATGGCTCCTGCTATTGCTATCGCTGCTGCGGCTGCTATTGCTCCCACTACTGCTATCGCTCCTGCTACTGCTATCGCTCCTGCTACTGCTATCGCTGCTGCTACTGCTGTCGCTCCTACTGCTATAGCTGCTGCTGCTCTGAGTAGTGGTTCTGTTGGTGTTGATGCTCCTACTTTATCTGTCTGCTGCTTCTTGCTGCTACTCTCCTCCCTCCACCAGATGCTGCTGCGTCTGCTGTTGCTGCTGCTGCTGCTGTTGCTGCTGCTGCTGCTGTTGCTGCTGCTGTTGCTGTTGCTGCTGCTGTTGCTGTTGCTGCTGCTGTTGCTGTTGCTGCTGCTGTTGCTGCTGCTGTTGCTGTTGTTGCTGCTGCTGCTGCTGTCGCTGCTGCTGCTGCTGCTGTCGCTGCTGCTGTTGCTGCTGCTGATGTCGCTGCTGCTGTTGCTGCTGTTGCTGTTGCTGCTGCTACTGTTGCTGCTGCTGCTACTAGTGGTGCTGCTGTTGCTGTTGCTGTTGCTGCTGCTGCTGTTGCTGTTGTTGCTGTTGCTGTTGCTGCTGCTGCTGTTGCAGCTGATGTGGCTGCTGCTGTTGCTGCTGCTGCTGTTGCAGCTGCTGTGGCTGCCGCTGTTGCTGCTGCTGCTGTTGCTGCTGCTGCTGCTACTGGTGCTGCTGTTGTGCTGTTGTTGCTTACCTCAGGCGAAATGCCCTCCTGATGCTGCTGCTGGTGCCGGTAACGAACCCGCGGGTTCTCTGTCGCCACTTCTTCTCCTTCTTGATCATAACGCTTTCTCTTGTCCACATCCAGCAGGCACTGCGATACCTTCGATACCTGTGCAGCATCAACAGCAGCAGCAGCAGCAACAGCAACAGCAGCAGCAACAGCAACAGCAGCAGCAACAGCAACAGCAGCAACAGCAGCAGCAACAGCAACAGCAGCAGCAGCAACAGCAGCAACAGCAACAACAGCAACAGCAGCAGCAGCAACAGCAGCAGAAGCAGCAGCAATAGACGAAGAGAGGAGATACACGATCAACAGCAAAAAGGCTTCAACACGGAGACTCACAAAGAACTGGTAGATCTACTCCAGCTCTCGCTATCGGAGTTTCTTCTTATTGCCTTCACATATACATATATATATACACACTGCAACGCAGAGAGATTTGTTGCTGGTTTCGGTTGCTTTGAAGGTCAGAGAGTAAATAGAAATCACCAGTAGCAACAGAGGTTTTACCTTTTTGAATGCTTCTTCTGCATGCGGAGCTCTGTTTTTGTCCGGGTGCAAGAGAAGCGCCAGCTGCATGCAGGATACATCATCATAAGGACATGAGTTGGCAGCAGCAGCAGCATCAACTGCATGCAACGAAAAGAGAGCAAAAAGTGCAGTTCCGCACAAAGCAAAGGGACGTCATAAAGAGAAAGAATGATACAGCAGTCAGCAGTAGAAGCCGCGAGAGAAACACGCAGCCTGCATGCGCTCAAGAAGAAGCATCACAACCCCACAAACAGTCTCACGCGGGACGGTGTTGTTGTTCCTCTGTCATCAAACCGTCTCGCTTTCGACAAAAAATAAAGACACCGACGGAAGGTAAATCGAAATGCACATGCATCAACCTGGGATATTCGCAACACGCTGCGCCTACTTGGTTTCTATGCTACTCTGCCTCCACCTCCTCACGCCTGCTGCTGTCATCCCTGCTGTTGCTATTAACCTGTTGCTCTTCCTAGTATCGCTGTTGCTGCTGCTGTTATCGCTGCTGCTGTTGTTGCTATCGCTGTTGCTGCTGCTGTTATCGCTGTTGCTGCTGCTGTTGCGTGCTGCTGCAGTTGCGTGCTCCTGCTGCTGACATACCTTTCTATAGGCGCGTTTGATCGCGTCTTCAGACGCTCCTCGCTCTAGTCCGAGCGTCTGATAGTAACACCGCGTTGTGAGGACTTTGGTGCAGAGGGCGACCTGTTCTGCGGTGTACGTACACTCCGTCGAAGAAGAAGTAGAGTTGCTCTTGTTGTTACTGCAGGCTGCGCGGGAAGTTCCCGCCGAAGAAGCAGACGACGCATGCGTTCCTGGGGTGAAGGAGGCGGTAGACGAAGTAGTTGCTGCTGCTGCTGCTCCTTTGCTCCCTCCTGCTTGTCCCTGTTGCTGCTGCTGCTGCTGCTGCAATTCCTGTTGCGAGCGTTGCTGCCGCTGCTCTTGCCGCTGCTGCTCCTGCTGTGGACGCGAGTTCTGCTGCTGTTGCTGGCGAGAAGCTTGCTGCTGCCGGTCTCCTGCGAAGACGGGCGTGGCCTTTGCTGCAGCAGCACCTGCGGATTGTGGTTGTTGTGTGTGTGAGGCAGAAGGAGCTGCAGTGAAATCCTTCGGAGTTGCTGGTGCTGCTGCTGTAGCAGCACCCTCGCTGTTGTTTTTGTTGTCTGCTGCTGCTGCTGCAGGGCGTCGCACGCAGCCACTAGCAGATTTTGCTGCTGTTGCTGCTGCTGTTGCTGCTGCTGTTGCTGCTGCTGTTGCCTGCTGCTGCTGCTTCTCAGTTCCCTGACGATGATTATAGCCAGCGCCGCCTCTTCTGTTGCTGTTCTTCGAGTGCGTCTTCGTCGCTGTTGTAGGAGCAGTAGCAGCAGCAGGGGTGCTGCAGGACGCGTTGCTGCTACTGTATTGTGTCTGCTGCTCCGCACTGCTGCTCAAGACACTGTTGCTGCGGCTGCTGTTGTTGTCAGCACTCCTGCGGCTGCTGCTGCTGCAGGAAAAAGAAGCTTTGGGGAAGACAAAACCACCTTCTCCGCACTGACTCGGCATTGTTGCTGCTCTTGCTGCTGCAGCAGCACGTTCTGTGCGAGTCGTTCCGTTCCGAAGAGGACCGCTCTCTCTGCTGCCGTAGCAGTCGCTACCGCTTCCGCCTCGCAGAGAAAAAGAAGAGGGAGCTGCATGCACTCGGCCTGCCCCTTCTTGAACGCGTCCTGCTGCTGCGCTTGGAGGCTTTGCTGCTGCTGCTGCGCTTGGAGGCTTTGCTGCTGCTGCTGCTGAAGTATTCAAGTGCGCAGTGCAGAGACGCACGTACGTCGCGCCTTCGACCGTGGGGAACATCCGCTGCGCTTTCTCCGACATGCGAAGCGCCTGCCAGCCAGTGGGTGGGAAAACATTTCACTACAAATAAGAAGCTGCATGCGTCTCAAAACCAATCAGTGTCCTCCTCTTCACGCATGCTCCAGTCCACAGACACACGAACACATTTTTCCAGTCGTCACGGCACCAACAGCAACAGAAACGGATGCATGCAAAGATTGCTACAGCTGCATGCATGCACAAGTGCCTACCCAGGAGTGCATGCATGCATCAGGACGCCTAAGAGTGCATGCCCGCGTCAAGAAGCCTAAGAGTGCATGTGCATCAAGACGCCTAAAAGTGCAATGCAGCATGCAAAGGTGCGTGAACGAGCATGCGTGGACACTTACCCATCTCACACAATACAACGTGTCTCAGACTGAAGAACACTTGTATGCGCTTAGTCTCTGCTGCATGCACACCCTGTGTTCACCGAAGAAGTGTCTTGCATGCATCTGCGCCCGTGACCCCACACTTCTCGACTTGTTTGATTGAAGTCTCTATGTTGTTCGATTGGCGTCTGCGTGCTGCTGCCGCCTGCATGCACTGAGACCTTCTTGGACGCAGCGCATGCACACGCAGATACGCGAGGCCGCGACACGTCGATTCCCACTGCATTCATATTTCATATGTGTCATGCAGCTGTCTTCAGACACACACAGCACAAACCTATTTGAAGCCGATTTTCTTCTCACAGTGATGGGTGCACCGCCACGATTCCTCCGACGTCAAAAAACAAAGAGAAAGAAATACTTTCCTCTACAGATAAACACAGAAAAAGAAAAATTCCAGTCACATAAAGAGACAGAGAAATCTCCACCTACGGAGCGGGGAGAGAAAGAAGCGACGTGTCCATATATATATATATATATATATATATATATATATATATATATATATATATAGAGAGAGAGAGAGAGAGAGAGAGAGAGAGAGACAGAGGTAGTGCAGCGGAGGTGGAGAGCTTATGGGAGTATGTAAAGAAGCGGGAGGACAGAGAGCATGCACGGGCAGAGAGTGCTGTATAGTCAGTAGTTTTGCAGCGGGCAACCATGCGAGCCGACAGCAAAAAAGCTTCAACGCTCGATGAGGAGACATAGCAGCAGCAGAAGTGTCAAGCAGCAGCAGCTGGAGCAGCAGCAACGCGTGCAGCACGCGTCATCACACAAGATGCAGCAGCAGCAGCAGGATCACCTGTCCCCCACAACAGCAGCAGTGTGAAGACAGTCCACCAGCAGGAGCGCAGCAGTCCTCCTTCAATACAAAGAAGAGCAGCAGCAAGCGAATTAGCACCAGCAGCAACAGCAGCACGATACACCAGCAATAATGAGGGCAGAAGATGCACCTTGGGGAAATCCCGAAGTTCAACAGCACGCTTGGCGAGCTGCAGACACCGAAAAGCTTCATCCTTATTACCATCCATGATTCCCTCGTTTTGGCACTGCTTTCCTGCCCCTCCGCTGACTCGAGTTTTTCAACAGGCGTTTCTCGCTTCTGCTGCTGTTTGAAAGGCTCCCTTCGAATGGCTTCCAGCTGCTGCACGGTGGCTGTGCCTGCAACTGCTGCCGCTTCAACTGCTGCTGCTGCTGCTTCCGCTGCTGCTGCTTCAACTGCAGCTGCTTCTTCAACTGCTGCTGTTTCTTCAACTGCTGCTGTTTCTTCAAATGCTGCTGCTTCTTCAACTGCTGCTGCTAATGCTTCAAGGTGTTGTTGCTGTTGCTGCTGCTTCAGCTGCCGCTGCTGCTTCAGCTGCTTCAGCTGCTGCTTCGTCAATTGCTGCTGCTGTTGTTTTCGTCAGCTATCGCTTTTGACCGCACCGTAGAAGACGTTTCTGCAGCAGCATGACAAATGTATTGCTGCAGGCGTCTTTTGTTCTTCTCCTCCTGTTCCCCACGCTTTTCCTGAAAAAAAAAACTTCTCACAGCACCAGCAGCAATCAGATGAAACGTCCTGATCCAGCAGAGACATAGCAGTTCGCCTTCAGAGAGGAGTCCACACGCCCCTTGAAGATTGAGTTCTCCCACTCTTTTCTTCAGTCGTCCCAACCTCCAAAGTGAAAGATGAATTCTGCTTTCTCTTCCGTAGAATTTAATCGATGACAAAGACCTCTCCAGCTTTATCGAACGCTCTTCAGGTGTATCGACCTCTCTTCAGCTGTACTGGCCTCCGCTTCCTCCAGAATGTCTAGCCCTCTCTCGAGTGCCTTCTTTCTTTTTCTCTAAACAAGTGCTCTCCTGTCTATTTCCATCGTGTTTGCAAATTTGCATTTGTTTTGCAGCGTCACGGGTGTCGCCTTTTCCACCCCTTGGGCCTCCGGCGAGACATTTCTTTTCAAACAAATTTTTGCAAAGAAGTGCATGTGCCTAGACGGCGTCTACTGGAGGTCCGCCCGCCGAGCAGTTTAAAAGGCATTGGATGACGAATTTACGTGTTAGGGGAGGTAATTTTTAGGTCTCTGTGAAAGCTACTGGCATAGAGAGATTAGAGGAAATCTAAAAAACAATGAAGAATAGAGCGCAAACAAATTATGGACTGCGGTTGTATCGGCTGCAGAAGAAAAATATGTTTCAAACGCAACAAAGTGAGCCTTTCTCATAACAAAAATACCTGTGGAATGAACATGGTTGATACGAGTGAATAAGTAAGATATAATGACGAGGATACACGCCTGTTCAGTGTGTCTTCTTAATCGCCATTGCCTCCATGAGGCCCTCTGTGGATTAAGACTTCGTGTACACAAAAAGTTGTACGCTGAAAATCTATGAATGTGAAATGTTTTTTGAACGTCATAACTAGTTCGTGTAGCGAATAGAAGCCGCTAGAGAACAGAGGAGGACAAGATGGGGACGCAAGCGGTGAAAAAAAGACAGAAGATGCGGTGAAACCGCAGGTGTCTCGGTTTCAAAAAGAGAGCGTACGAAAAGGCAGGGAGAAAGAGTTTTGGGGTATAAAAGATGATAGGACGACACTGCTCGAAGGAAGCTTCTGCATGCACTCCGCGGCAGACGCTAACGAAGACCTAGGGAAAACAATTATAGAAAGACGCGTAATATCGATTGCGAAGACGCCGGGGGAAAGCAACGCATTCTCGTCCGTTACGTCCGCAAGAAACACAGAACACAGAAAAATGTTGTTATACGGATACATATTGTATTTCTGTGCCTCATTGACAGATCGGGACAGAGAAAGCGGTGTTTCACGGAAAGAGTGGCGCCGCCCGTCCGGGTAGAAAAGACAGCGGAAACAAGGCTAGTGCAATGCGTAGATCGCAGGAGAATGAGACATTTCCACTTCCGCAAGTATCCTTCGGACATTAGAAAGCCTTGCGAGGTAACCGAAAGCGTTTCCTTTCCATTGTTCTTCATGCTGGAATAACATTTGCGTGCCTGGTTGATAGTGTATCAGGCTTTCGCGCTGACAGCGGGGCCAACAGCGAGAGACGAGCGGAGGCGACAGTGATGATACGTAGACCTCGGTGAAGGCACAACAAGACCAACAAGACGAAACGCCGCCGTGTATTATTCGAGGAAAAAGATTTCCAGCGAAGCAAAAGAAATTCCGCAAAGTTAGTTCTGTTTGTTACTACTGCAAGCAGTGCTGTAGCATGAGGAGGTCCGTTCCACACGGTGCGCGCGCTAGCACTACGCGGCGGAGACGACACCGAAATTAGAGGGGCCAGAAACCACGTTTTTTCGCCGAACAAAAAGGGAAGTATGACGTTTTACCTCGCGTAGTACACGTACCTTTATTGATCAGAGCCCGCGTAGACACACACACGACATAACACAGCGTGAACAGTAGCCGCTTTTAGCCGGTTGGACTCTTCCCCCCGGTGCGCGCGCGCATCGCGCTGCGATAACCCGTCAACTCCGGCGGTCCTCAATGGGAAAGGGCAGAATATACGGGGAAGCGGGATCAGGAAAGCATATTCATATAGAAATTGTATCGAAACCGCCGTCAGCCACTGGTTTTTTTTCGCGGGAATAACTGTGAATGAGGAAGGAAAAGCGAGGGAAACAAGAAAGGCCATGGAGGAAGGCGGAGAAAAACGACCGAGTAAAAGGTAGAATTGCGCAATGCGTGTGTAAAAGTAACTGTATCTATAAATTACAAATGAATCTAACCAATGTGGCCGCGACATTGCTGCGGGTATAGTATATGCTCTATTACGGGGTAGAGAAGAGTGGGGCACGGTAAAATGAAGCCTCTTTCTGCTGCGATTTACACCGTTGAGTGAGAAATCCCCAATTTGCTTCGAGGGACATGAGGTTCAATCTAGAGGATACATGTTGATAAGTATGTGTTGCGATGTACGGTAGGAGAGTAAAGGTCTCCTGCAGCTGGAACTAGGGAAGAACAGCGTGTGGAAACGCCACGTGATCTGAGAACCTTGATATCTTGTCGCTCAGTTGAAATCTGGTGACCATGCTCAGTAAACATTGCATGTGTCTGTTGTTTTTTTTTCCAAGTTAATCGAGGAGGACCACCGCGACTCTGCAGTTGCACTTAACCGCATACCGCAGTGTTCGCCACAGAGGAACAAACTTTCTTTGTATTTCGGACTTGCTTAGGTACGGGGACAAGAGGAAGCGTGTCTACAGGAAAATTCTCGAGCTTATTACTCGTCTGAGTGTGCGATTCTGTTAACTTATACAGGCTTGTAGGCTTACACTATCAGCAGATCCATTACTCTGCTTGACCGTCCCAGACTTCTGCTGGGATGCCTGTGTTTGCCTTAGGCATATTGCTCGAAGTGCTGACAATGGAACAGAGATCCTAAAAACAGACGGCAGCGAGCACCTGCAAACCGGGCACTAGGCTTGGTTTGTTCCCTCGACAGTCCATATGAACGAATCAACGTTCATCGACTGCCGTATTCCATTGGAGTTGGGGTGCCTACTGATCTTGCTCACACACCACTTGATAGTCGTGGTAGGAGCAGTAGTAGTATTGATGGTGAAGCGTCTATATACAAAGATAATAGTACAACAATCGATGAAATGGAAATCCTCTGTATTTCTATGTATGCAGGTCTTTTTTTTCTTATCAGTATTGGTGGTGGTGAGCATGTTCAAAGTAGACCTCAAATTTGGTAGTCGAAAGCATGATTTGTTTTCAAGACTTTGTTATCTGGGAGACAGCTGACGCCAGCGGTAAAATTGCTAAAATGGAAGTTTGTAAAACATGATAGTCGTAGTAGGAGCAGTAGTAGTATTGATGGTGAAGCGTCTATATACAAAGATAATAGTACAACCATGGATGAAATGGAAATCCTCTGTATTTCTATGTATGCAGGTCTTTTTTTTCTTATCAGTATTGGTGGTGGTGAGCATGTTCAAAGTAGACCTCAAATTTGGTAGTCGAAAGCATGATTTGTTTTCAAGACTTTGTTATCTGGGAGACAGCTGACGCCAGCGGTAAAATTGCTAAAATGGAAGTTTGTAAAACATGCTTTATGATGTAATAGTACTGAAAAATCACAAAACACACGATCTCCAGGCGCTGTCCCACTAGTACCAATGTCAGGCGCGGAAGAGCTGCTGTGCGGCATAGCTGTGTCCGGCAGACGTCGTATAATTAATCAGTTCACTCGAATGACACAATTTTAACACAGTTGAGCACGGCCTCTCTAGGTATAAATATAGTCGTAAATTAACTGGGAAGCTGATAGAACAAGTAAGGATCTGGGCGTCATCTACAGTGAAACAAACGACTGTAACATTCACCGAGACCACTGCATATAAACAATACTAATGAGGGTCGACAGATGTAGGAATTAAAGTAATGGAAAGCTGGTCTTCTGTTGCGCCACGAAACTGGCCCTAAAGGGCCGCGTTTTCTCCTCTTTTCGTCTTTTAGCCCTGAAGCACTGACGTAACACTATTCTGCGGACGACGGTGCAGAATACGGATTTGTACATCCCTCTTCGTGAGAAGTATAGATACCTGTGAACATATAGACAGTTATATTGTATATATACATATATATTAGGTAAATGGATAGAGACACGCCTTAGCGAATCTTTAGCACATTCGTATCTCTAAACATACTTACTCAAAACATCAATGTACATGGGAAGGAGCACGCAGACACTCTATTAACATTGGACAGCACTTTTTCTTAACTTATTTGTTTTGTTTTATTCCTAAGGAACATTGCAGATATTGCATTCACGTGCAAAAATATGAGCAAACTAATTCATGTTTTTTCTGCCTGTGTAAGAATGGCTTTATAGACGTAATACATGCGGATGTCGCTTCCTGCATAGGTTTACACTGAAATCAGCATTCGCAAACAAATCACTACGCCTATTAATGGACCTCGCTAGTGTTTAACAACCAAACTCTGTTTTAGGTCACAGCAGAAAAGCTGTGTGCGCTATATCAGCAACTGATTCCTGCGATTAGTTACTGTATTTTTATTTTCCCAACAGTTGAGCAGTTGAAAAATGTTCATGGCTCGCCAGGGTGTAGTCTTTTGTTTCTGCCTCGCCTCGCATCAAGATTTGGGCGTTGGGTGTCAGATATCCGTCTCGTAATACGTGGACTACCTCCCATGACCGTGTGAACCACTTCAAATGTGTAGTGGTCGCATCTCTTCCGCTAACGTTCTTAGGTAGGTGCTGCTGCTGTAGCATAGGTTTTCCTTTTGACCGTTAAACCGCGGTATGGGAATGACAGTATATCAAATTAGCTGTTCGTTCCCTACCAGATTCAAAGTAGCGCGGGGTAGCACAGGCGGATCAGTGGAACTAGGGAAGCAACAGAAACGTCACCTGCGTGAAGCGATTATGTACAAATGATGCGTGCTCACCATTTACGGCAATTTACTACGTTGCATCGCCGCGCAAACAAATCATCAGCATGTGTATTGATCGCAATTTTAGTACATATGCGCTGAAAACATAGACACCCGTATATGCCGGATTTAAGTTGGACACTACATTATGGCGTCCTTTAATTTATACCCTTCGTTGCCCGACAGCATTTGTATTACAGAGATTAACGCAGGTTGTAAATGATGAATTCGTCCCGTCTAAAGCTTCCACGTGTACCTTTACAGGCTGCAATCGGAAGTCATAGAGCCCACGCAGCCATATTTGCTTCCAAAAATTATGCACCGGTTCACTTGGGCTGGCGCACACTAGATTACTTCCTTCCTGCTGACTGGACCTCAGAGGCAGTATAACACTCTGTCTCTTGCAAAGGCACCTTCTATTTTACAATAAAAAGAGGCAGGATAACTCGACTTGAGTAATAAAGAAGCGCCGCAGACACCACGTGCATCTGGAAGCCCTTAGAGTCGTCTGGGTGACACAGGCACTTTCAGGATTTACCCATGAAACTTTCACTAAACAGTACGTGGTCCGCCATGTCGGGGTGTCATCTGCTGGGAAACCGCTCGAGTGACATCGTCTTGTGGCACTCGAGATACGTGTGTGACGACGGTTGGTGGAAGCACCACCAAGAAAGTGACCCGGTCCACCGCCATATAAATAATAAACTACGTGTCGTCGTTTGTCGCGTCGCTTTCTTTTGGCGTCACCATTTTAGCGGCACCGGTCGTGCTACACGTACGCTTTGGTGTTACAGGCGACGTGAGGATGACTTTGACGAGGCAATGCCTTGTGGTAGTTACGAAGTGCCTTGGGGTAGTTACGATTAACTACATTCTTTCCCAGCGGTACGGTCTCCTCTGGATACAACGTCGCGGAAGCGACCGCTTTTCAAGGACAGCGTTACGAGCAGTAGGACTGAGGTGCGAACAAGTTTGCTGTTGCACGGCAGCTCCTTTGGAGCGTTGCATCTACCTTTACACCCCACTTAGTAGCGAAAACGACCGCGCCGCCAAGATGTCTGTAGGGACCAGATAACTGTAATAACCATCTCGACTCTATGTACATCGATTTTCACACACCACCGCGGCGGCGATTGAAAGCTTTTGCTGCGCGATGCAGGCGGTCAGACGTTCTTGTGTTTGTAACCTGTCCGGTGCAGCCGATAATCCTCCTTTCACCCCAAAGCCTCACAATACCCATCTTCAGTGTATGCTCACATTTTGGGGGGTCTGATGCCCTTGTTTGTATTTCTTTATATCCGTGTGAATTTGTTCAGCACCGATGGACAATTTTGTAATAGACGTAGAAATTCGTGTGTCCACCGGTACGCACAGCTCAGCGATGACATAACACCGATCACTTTTTCATGTTCTCTAAGTATCCAGGCATCAAACACACCAGCATCTCCTTCTACATTCATTAGTCGTGAGTCATCAAACGTCATTTAAGTGTACTGGCGTTATTGATCGACGCGTCATGCGCTTGCGGATTTTCTCGACGGTGCAAGCACCCATTCGGCCTTTACTTTTTGATAAGTGATTATCAGCACCATCTTCATTCCTCAAAATCTTTGATTTTATTTTGAAATAGTATATGTGCTCCGGGACACGTCCCTTTTTCGAATTATCTTTTAGGTTTTCCGGCGCGCAAACTCAGGGGATTTGACATCCAGTTTTCGACGTACAGCACATGGCGAGCTCTGGTGGTCCGTCTAACACTCGTAGGAACACGAACAAGGACGGCCTGCCATATACTGCAAAAAAGGGGATGCAGTCGCCCCTTGCCGTAACTACGTCTCTCCTGTACTCTGCGTACCTGCCGGCGTGTTCGCGGCCGGGTGATCCAATGCACCTTGGAGGCAACATTGGAACAATGTCGCGTTCAGAAGATAGGTACGGCACACGAGGGCCAGAACCGGGATCCCTGACCATTGGAGGAGCTTCGTTGCACAGAAGGCACAGTACCCCACCAGGACCTGCATCGGTAAGAGAATATGGATACGCGGATGAGTTGATGAAGTACCGCGGAAGCCGCCAAAACAGCGTTATAGGTAGTAACAGCAAGGAAAACGGTGACAAAGGACTTCTTCCTGCTGGCGTGTTCAGAGCTTCTTCAGTCATGCAACCCGAACATGAATATCCTGAAAGTATACTGTCTCGAAGACAAAGCGGTGCTGCCGAAAGCCCGCTTCGCAGAGCCAGTAGCGCCACGTCGACTGCACCGTCCTTGCTACTAGGCGAAAGCTTAGTTTGCAGGGGGTCAGCAGTCGGTGGAAGGTCTTCTGCCGGTACTGGACAATTGGGGGACCCTAGAAATGCGACAGACAGGAGTCCTTTTAATGGAGAAGCTGCCGTTGCTGGAGGAGCAGCAGCCCCCACTCCAGCCAATTTGGCAGAAAACAGAGACACGGGCTCCGACCACAAAGTCAAGACCCACTGGCCTTGGAAACTGCTGAAGAAGAACATCAAGCAGAACGATCGGATATCGATGGTGGCTCCGTAATCATTTATAGAGAAGACGGAATAAGCGGAGTGCAAAATGTAGCATGTGTGGGCCAGCACTATAATCACTAGTTCTTTGACACGGGTGTATGTAAACCTTATGAGTGGTGGTCTAGTTATACTCTAATATAAAAGCACCATTGTCAGTGTACAAGTGAGAGTGTCGCATACGTTCCTTGTAAGCTGACGCTTTCGCGTTGATGAAGTGCTCCCCAACGCTATGCCTACAGTAGACTACACCTCGCGGGTTGACAACTTCTATAAAAGTGCGTACTGGAGATTTGCAAAAGTTCCAGCTTTCTTTCTAGACTGGGGGGTAGGTGTGCGAGAAAGATTTTGTTTCCGTAGACAACCAGCTTCATTTTCTATTCCACGGAGCCTTGGCACATTGAAGGGTACATGGGCTTACACACGCGTATTCACGTTGGAAAATATGTGGCTACCTCTGATGGTGCATCAAGCATGATTACGCCGTCACTGAGTTGTTAGTTGGTAGTACTGCACTTTTTCGAGCCCAAAGATATTTTCCCAAATGTTTTTTTTTCTTCAGTGCTGCGGCTATTCGAGCGTTTCAAAGTGCTTGGCTAAGAGTAGCTGAGAGTAGGGGTTTCTTCGTTCCGTGAGGCAGCAGATCACAATCGCAAAAATATGACGTTAAAATGTTACGTCAAAATGTACACTCACCGATTCAGTTTCTTTTTTGAAAAAAAAAAATTAAGGTGGCTGCCTTATTCGTGTGGGTGATAACCTATATGCGTACGTGTAGTCACTACCGGTATTCCGAGACAGGCTCAGAGAAGATATCCCAGGTTGCGTAATTCGTATCATTTGTGGTTTTGAAAATGAGTAAAGAATACCCGAAGATCTACACAAGTGAGGCCTATGTAGCCGACCAAATACTGCGTTCGTGACCCAACTAGCGAAAAGTCAATCAATCTGTAGAAATGACACTGCAGACGTTCCCATATATTAACACGTCTAGAGCACCCTGGTGTAGAATTAGAGATGGCAAGACCGAGTATTTTCTTCCGACAGTATATGCACGACTGCGTGCATGCGCAGGATTGTACATCACCAAGCTGAGCATGCTTGCTAAGGCACCAAGGACGCGGAGTCGCGTAGCCCTTTTGTCATGCAAATAAGCCAACGTAAGCGTTGGATGCTCAAGCCCTGTAATAAATGTACGAGTATGTGCCTTGGCAGAAACATCTGGCATATCTGGTGCCGGCCCTGGCCGAGGAGGAGTGGTTGAGTGCATTCTCGCGCTGAAAGACACTAGTAATTGCAAGGAGATCGCGAGCACGTTGAACATGCTAGTAATTAGGGTTTACCTAGCAATCTCAACCGTACACTGGAAACAATGTTACGGATTTCCAAGAACCTTTGTTTTAGCACAACAACTGACTGAATTTAGAAAGGTCCAGGCATCGAGTTCTACCTGCGAACGCAGCGGCTCTTGTAAGCCCACTTCAGTGTAAAAGGAGACGAATTTCGCAAAGAAAAGGGCTCACGATGTTATTCCGATAAAAATACATGCTTGGTCGCGCGTGGAACCGTATCGCCTAACAGGAGTTCGCTGATAATTTGCTGCACTCTGGACTTGATGATATGTTCTGTCGTGAGAGTGTCGCAGACTGACGTGTTATCGCGCGCGTGCATGTCACAAATTTCACCCTGGATGGTTATCTTCCAATCCCTTATATACTCTGTACTGATTCTCTTGCACGACGTCCTCTATATCAGTGTCGCTAAGCCTGCACACATGAGGTGCTTTATGCCTCACCGTGTCGGAGAAGGCAGCAGAACAGTTCCCTAGACTGGCACGACTCATTGGTGTGGTCTACACATCGAAAAAGCGCTGCTGCTTCTCCACGTGATACATAGAGTACGGCAGCGTAAGCGAGGGAACAATGTCGGGAGGCATTAAGTTGCTCTCTCGCGCTCTAAAGCAGAAATTTCAAGCCGTCAGCTCGGGTGGTCACCGACTAAAAAGTATCTCAACCAGTGCAAAATACAACACTTCTCGATAAGAAAAATACAAAGACACGTCGGCATGCGTTCACCGACATCCAACAGTGAGCTTCTTCTTGCAGATCTGAGTTGCGGAGATGTGCATAAAAATGACAGGCGTATAGAAACTGACATGCGATCGATTATCTTTTTGGTCGGTCTGGCGTATCCAGCTCAAGCGGAGGTGGATGGCAGAAGCGCTGCGTGGATAGGATCGTACGCTGCGTTCACCAAAAAGGCAACTAGCGGAGAACTCCCGTGTAAGGCTCCTGATAGGGTGGTGGATATAGCGATGTATATATAAACCTTAGATCCATCAGTAGAATAAAACATATCAAGGATGAGCGACGTGCAGGACATTACCTTGCACACATAGGTGCAGTGCACGTCACGGTCTTGTACATACCTTGTGAGGTGATGTATTTGTCAGATTAGCACTTTGTCCTGTCCGTATTCCAATAAGAGAGTGCGAACGGATGACGGCGTGAACGTTTGAGAAATGCCAAACAGGCTGCAGTCAAACTTTATACTTAGAGTTTCCAAGGACGCCGACGACTTGACGCACCACCTACTGCTGATGCCGTATTCCGCATTACAAGGCCAGTTTGATTAGCAAGGGGCGCCGCTGATACGATATCGACAAAAACAGAGCACGGAGGCTCTCGCGGATAAATTGATAATAAAGTGAATTACACGACTTCATGACAAAACCTCTGACATAACAGATAGCTTGGAACTGTTTGCTAAATAAACATATCCCATGCTGACTCAAAGACCGCACTCGTCTGCTTACAACACAGCAGCTGAGCGTCAGGCTTGACCATAACCTGTTTAAAACTGAGGCCTGCTTTCAATCTCGTCTACAATGTTGCCTTTGCTGTTTTCTTCTCCTAAAGGGGTTTCTGCCTTGTTGAGTTGGTGCACTGTTGCAACCGTTTAGTCAGTCTTCCCGTGTATTTGAGACGAAACTGATAATTCTTATCTCATGATTTTCCGCGTGAATTACTGGCGTCAGTACTGTCACCGTCGCGGTGGGAACCTACTAGATTAAATATACATGTGAAGTTACCACAGATCTGACTCTCTTGGAAAACTCGTGGTTATTTCGGAATATGCATGGTGATTGAACTTCCCCGATGCGGCTGGCTCATGATGTGCGTTTCAAACCAGGCGTTGGTGCTCAACAGCGCAACAGGACTTGATCGAAAAGCCTAATGCACAAACTCTTCACACTAACGTTCTGCTGACTGCAACGTCATTAGGGGCTGTTGAGAAATGCAAGCTGAAAGGTACGTAGCCATGTGTGCACTGATTCCCCAAAACCAGAGTATTTATATGATGGCGCGACCTCTTCTTGATGAGTTTGTACCTGTGGCGTGTGAAATTCATTGCGAATGTCGTGTTAAGATTGTTGACTGGGAAGAACTACTACTACTACTACCTGTACTCGCGTGCTACCTAGATGGCAGAGATTCAAAAACAGATAACCGATACTGCGCTATTACTTTGAGACTCACTCGGAGCTGATGGTGGCTAGTGTCTCTTTCGCCCTTTATGCGAAAGCAATTCGCACGAGCCGCATGCCGCGCTGCGTGGATTTTGAGCCAGAAACGCTTCCTTCCCGACGGCTACCTGCCTGATTATAGTATCAAAATGCTGAACAGCTCAATAGGAGGAAACTGAAGGCCTAGAAGCGGTTTACAGAGAATCATTGGCCCTAGTTTGGGAATTCTGCTACAACCACGCTGCCAGCCGCAAAAGACAACATGGGTTTTTATCACCTGACTTCGTGCTCGTCATTCATGCTCGCAGTTCCAACCGCACACAATGTACGGGTGCTCCCGCATACATCCGTAAGCACATAATAAGCAAACATCGATTCAAACGGAGGCATCGTGATTCATCGCCATGTACCGAAATACACAGACGTACCTGAATGACCAGGGCAGACCTATTTGATGTATGCGTTCAGACATTCAGTTAGAGCTAATGTGGTGAGTTCGCTTTGCCTCCCTCCTACCGGTGTTTTCTCATAGAAAAGCGGAAAAATGCGGACATGAAAACCCGCTCGAGCACTGGTACCAAGCGGATGCCCAGAGCCTCGGCACATACGTGGATGCGAGAGGCTGATATATATACATATGTATGATCATATACATATACATATTTATGTGTATATATTTGGAAATGCAGCAGCACTTCTCCAAAAGCAGTGGTAATGCATCGAGATGTACGCTAAGCCCTTCGTGTTGTCTATGTTTCATAAATTGGAGCAGGCGTAACGGGCTACGCACGCACGTGAAGCCTCGGTGAAACCGAAGTGTGGATGACCTCAAAAACTAGCTATACCCAAGCGTATCAACAACATAGTTGTATTTAAAGACAATATCATAAGAACAAGCAACATGACGTACATGAAAAGGACTGAGACACGGAAGCTGATTGGCCATCGCGAAGGCAGTGAAACGCTGTGTCTTTTAACTTGCGATATGTCGTATCCAAAGCTATACAGTATTTTTCACTGGACAATGATGTCTACAGCAAGCTGTTCCTTAACGGTCGAAACCATCGCACGTCATAGGAAGCGTTCGATGGTGGTTTGTACACTTGTATGTAAACTCCCTCTGGTGCTACACCAGAGGGGTTCGGGTGCGCAGAGAGTTCTCCTGAACCACTGCAATCCGTCTGAGAGTAACATCGCCTTAGTTTTGATATTGAAAGAGAAAAGAAGAGTTTGGACGCGCGTGTATGCCTGCGAAATAGATGACGCCATGGATCCTGTTGTGCCTCCCAGACTCAGGGTCGTTTGCGTGACATCTTTTCTCCACGTGACGTGATACTCGTCTTTCTTTTGGTGAATTAGGACACTTTGTTTCTTCAGGAAAGTGCTTCGTCTACTAGATTCAAGGGAATGTATATGTGTCTTAATTGAACGTGCGTGTCCCGTGACGGAACCTTACTCAAGGACGTACACGTCGCCTTTCCTTGTAGAACAACCACGTTCTGTGCGCGGCGATACTCAACGCGCAATCTGCAGTCAGGGTGGCCTCTCGCCGGGTTGGTAGTACGTAACCTCTAATACAGAGACACACTTGAATTCAATGCGCAATGCTCTGGATGGAAATATCGGACAATCGTAGCTCTGGTCCATTATTCTGGCACGAAGAAGTAGAAAAGACCGGAAAGGGTGTACCCCTGGCAAGCACAGGGCGGAAATATAATTCCGGCGAACAAAAAGAGAGGAGAAGAGGCTCAGAACAACTGTCGACCGCATCGGGGGTAAAACATTGTGCGTACAAGTGTCGTGTGCTAATTTTTAAAACTTCACCTTTTCGACGGTGGAACTTTTGAAGGGACCTTGAACTGTTGGGCATCTTTCTTATTCCAATGTAGAAGTGCCCTTTTCTACCCTAATGTATGCATCCTTGTGTCCATTGCAACGGGATGCCGCGTGACAGGTGGCATTACCTAGAAGATTGCTTGGCACCTTGAAAACGGCAATGAGGTTGTCAGGGAGAAAAAGGATGTGATGATGAAAAGAAGGAAGCAGTATTTCAATGCAACTAGAGCTACTTCCTCTTATTTCTTCCTGCTCTGTCTTCCATGCTGCTACCACATTCCTTGCTACTCTGTATACGATACCCCTTTGTGGTTGGTGGAGTTCTCCTGCAAACAGCTTTACCGAGTATCCAAGAATGTTGTTTCGCCAGACTGTTACAACCAGCTTCAACACTCGTGGATATTTTAAGACAAACACTGAGTCATGTTCCTGGCACAAATGCTATTGATGGAATAGACAACACCCGCCCAAGGAAAGTACTTTTCTTCTTAGCATGGCTCTAAGCTCACCACAAGTATACAGAGTCCTCGAGTTCAGGGGTACAATCGGACGTCTGGTTTGAAAAATAGCTGTTGCTTACGTGAGGGAACGTGTGAGCAAGATGCAGTCGCCGGTGTCCACGACCTAAAAAACCAAGGAAATGCTGGCGGTATTCAGTATACTAAGACAGCAAAGTACGAGTACGATTACAAGCTTTACAGCGTCTAGCTACCGCGACTACGTCCAATTTATGCATCTTATACGAATCTGCATCACTGAGGCGGCAGTCAGAACTACATAAATGTCTTGTATATATGCATTAGGGGGGCTTTCCTGGCAGACAGAAATCAAGCCATAACCACAAATGCAATGCAAATTTTGCTTGCACAAGTTACCCCTACGACTCAGATGGTGCTTGTACGGATGCATCAGAAAACAAAGTAGCACAGCATGCTGGTGAATGAGAACAAAGCTGCGGACATATTCTTATAGGAGACGACACCATAAGGCCTGACAACCAGACAGTATTGGACGCAAACGCACTTGTGCTCGTAATTCGGGTGCGTTCTTCCCACGTGTAAGCGTGCGCCAAAGTGCACTGCAGTAGGAGTTGATCGTTGACCTGAACACAGCCAATGAGAAACGCTTTTCCAAGAACGTTGCAGAGCACTTCCAGTTGTAGACGATGACGTTCACATGGTACTATGTGAAAAGGTGAAGTGTATGAAGAAATTCTGTGGAACTAAGAATGCCACCAGCACATCAACTGAGCATGGTGACGGGAACAGCATGAGAGAGCTACCTGACGAAGGCGCGTTGCAGTCGACTGTACTCCATCAGGACGTGTCTTCAGCGTAGCAGGAGCTGTGTTGATTGAGGACTTCGGGGAAAAATCTGGTTCCTTCTTCCGTCAAAGATAAATTCACCTCGTGGTAGTAATATATAGGAACGTACAAAAGCACCATAACTACACTTTTACCCTGGTATTATCAGAGTGCTTCTAGTCTGTAAGAAAAGACAGGAAAAGTATGTGATCCGTCTGTGGTTCGCAATGCGACTGAACCTTGTTGCGTGGATTGGTTCAATGCTTGCGCGCTCGCACACAAACACACCGTCCGTCCGTGTCGGACACCCCGCCCGGAAAAAAAGCGACGACGCCACCCATACCTGTTACAGATGCACCCTGTGATAGGTATTTTTGCATGTCTACGTTGTAGCTAGATCTGCAAAGCTAACGAGTTTTCACAGACTTCTATTCAGCAATTGAACGGTCCAGGACTTGACGATTTCATTCTGAAGCCAACACTAGCCCGTGTAAGTTAGCCTGCTAGATACAAGTGGGTGTCACATTCATCTTGTAGGACCTGAACCTGCTGTGGCCTGCCGAAATAGGTCGGAAACCTTATTAAACCTGCAAACGTAATACACCCTAAACCTAGTGTGAACGGCCCAGAAATGCAAAAACCAGCTTTCACGTCTGTCATGTACATGAGCAGTTTCATCGCAGATCTCCTTCCAATGTGAGAGGTGGAAGACTGCTGTTGCAAACATGGAAAAATACTCTAAACCTCCAACCAAATCGTCCACGGCCGGAGCGTGTGCTACCGAAGGAACGTGGGGGGGAACATGGTAGGAAGAACTGATCACTTGGCATAGCACTGCAAGAAAGCACAGAAGACTACTACGCATAAAAATAATCAAGGGTGACCCGTGCTTGGCGTTGTTTCGTCGTTGATGACGTTTTATCTTATATATGTGCTTGGCTTTTCTCTCACACGGTCACACACTTCCATGGCTCCTGAATGTAGTGACCGGAGAAAAAGAAGCGCATCTTAACGGCAGCATTTCGTATGTTCAGGCAAATGTAGCGGTTCGTTTGCAGAGCTCTTTGGGATTTACTTTTCAAACCCGTGTGAACTACATGACAAGCATGTGGCGCAGCGGTATGGCGTCGACAAGTCAGAACCTCCGCCTTACATTGAGAACTTCAATATATTTGCAAACCTCCAGCTTGACCAAGCTGTAGAGTGTCTAGGGGCCATCCTTGGAAACCGCCAGCAGCAAGCCAGAGTTGCGGGCATGTCTGATAGTGTGTGAAGCCAGCAGCTACGGGTGCCCTGAAAAATGCTGTGCCTCTTGGGTGGGCAAATTATTTCGGTGCCGTGCCACCTTTTCCTTGCGCGTCGTAGGCTACTGGCAAAACGATGCTCACTACTGAACAGTTTTACTTCATACTGTCCGAAAACTATAGCAACATTATCTACCGACGAAGATTCCTGGATATATCCTTGGAGTGTACCACTGCACTGTTGCCGACTACCCTAGAGGAACACGGACAGGCTGTTTACCGTCGGAGATGCGAAATTAGCATCTGTTGCCGTGCCAAAACTGATCAGGTGCATACTGCACACAACTCACCTTATAAGTGAACGTGGATGAACGATCCTTGGTGCCACAAGTTGGAAGTTTGAGCCCTGAGCTTCAAAGGCCTGCAAATGTACCGACCACGTTACGTTAACAACCGCCTCCTTCTGGTTCGCGGTGGAGAATGTCTGCCGCTGTGGGGTGTCAGAAGAAGGCGAAGTATGCGTCAACAGGTGAACGATGTAAACGTTTCTGTGGAATGTTGTGTGCAAACTGTTATTCTGTCCAAGTGGTGGAAATGTTACACCTCTGATACTCTGATGCAAACCGACATTCCATTTACATTAATGCAGAACCAGCCGTTGCAGTGTGTACATGCGCTTCTACAAGGAGGTGCATTTATCCGTCGACAGTTGTATTATCAATCCATGATGTGGAGATAATTGTTACTGTCTTCTCTAAACACACTGCAGAAGTGTAGTGACCCAGAGTGTCTCATATCATTTTGCGTAACAAACAGAAACTTTATACGGAAAAAATGCCATTTCTGGTTCTCTATCTGTGAAGCATAACTCTGGGAGGTGTAAGTTGATGAACGTCCTGCCTCACACTGGGCTTACACTCTCGGGTCCTACCTTCGAACAACGTCTGCTACAGTGTGTGTTTCGTTTGCTATCTGAACTCATTTTTACATCGCAAAAGACATATTTTCTACTGCTTTTCAATGACAGCCATTACTCTAAAGCATCAACGCACAACCGAATAACAATGAGCACGTCTACATGCTTCCGGCTCCGCTGCAGGACTGAAATGAAGAAATTTTCGACAGTTTTTATTTTATAACTGTAGACAGGTTGAAAAGGTGTTATGCACCAAAGGGTATATCACAGCATGTGAACTGGCATTTGTAATCTGCCACACGTTCGGACTCCAAAACTAACTGCCAGCTACGAGGTACGAATAAGAAAAGTCAGCCGGAAGCAATTTGACCTTCTGTTGCTACATCCGAATGCAAGGTCCCTATAAATTCACCTCGTGTGTGTCCTACGGATTTCTGAAAATTTCTATTATTTCAACTATAACCCTCTACGTTGACACATGTATACGTGAAGTTGCGTATCTGGTGCCACAGAATAGCGCCTCAAATGACAAGGCAATTGTATATGTCCGGCACCAATAAGAAAGATGTAAGGCGAATGATATAGAAGAAGTAATTTGCGGACAAGGTCCGGCACAGAGGGCCACAGTTAGGTTCTCTTGTAAATCCAAGCGCGCCGGAGTTAAAGCACGCGTTGCTTCACTGTACACTGGTCTTTTATTCTCTGCAATTTTTATTCCGACTAATGAACCGCGAGCATGATCAGGTGATCATACGCAACTCCCACAGAAAATATGGAGCTTTCATTATCAAATGCACCACATACCACAAGTGTGGAAGCGCGTGCGTACGTGCACTGCGAAATAAAAAAACATAACTCAAACACTTATTTCGAAAATTATGTCAGTCGTACACGTGAAAGTAGGATGGGGCTGCCTATCAACGAGAAAGCTAATCCCTTTATGTTATAAGACGTGTTCTTTTTATTGTTAACCCTACATACATGTGCAACTGAGTAAATGGTGTTAATCTTCCGGTTTCGTTGTCTGCAGTAGATAAATGATTTACTTGTGGCGCGCAGTGTACCATAGCAGGATTTTGCAAAGCGAGGCCTCACACTGTGAGAGCAACATCATAGAGAGCTTCTCGCTGGCACGCGAAACCTGCTAAATTCCATGCACCAAGAGAGCAGAGAGAAATTAGACGTGTCAATGGGCAGCATCCTTGTATTCTCTGGAACAAGCCTGTTTCGTCTGCGCCGGCTAAAGCTCTCAGCAATAACACACCGGCCCGTCAGAGCATCAGGGAGTCGACAGTTTTCCACAAAGGTACATATATAACTTGAAACAACGCGTGAGTGAGAACGCACAGATAAAACATTAGCGTGGAAGTGTGCACGACAGCCAAAGGGGTTAAAAACGTCGCGTGTGCTAGCGTCCAATCATACAAGATCTAAGCTTCTAGAGCTATATATATATATATATATATATATAGTTATTTGACTACTGCCTGGTTATCTGGACTTGTATTATACGTCATTCCTTGCTTCTCAGTGAGTCGCAGCTGATAATCCCAGCAAGGGCCATTTTGGGAAGTAAGTGATAAAGCCAACGTAAATGTGGCAAACCTCGTCCCATCTGGGATGCAACGTTAACCTGAAAAGTATACTAGGAAATATAGATACGCCCGTGGGACGTTCCAGGAAGGTGTCGGGCTCTTATGAAGGTGTACAAGTAAGGTCGTTGCGCGTCTTAGCAAAGTTGATACTACCTGCATATTCGAATGTTTCTACTCGCTTGTAGAAGTAACATCTACGACCTTCACATTTTTGCGTGTGGATTGTGTAGCTGTATCATTCTTGTACACGAGGCTACGCAGGGAAATGCAGTCACACTCGTGCTACGTTGTGCGTGGTCTCACAGCCGGATTTCCAATTAATGCAGCAGACACTGAAAAATTTGATTTCTGAGAGAAGTTCGAGAACACCTCTACAATCAACAGGGTTCCCTGCCTTTACTATCGCGTCCGGGAACTGTCGCTTTCACACCGGACGTACAGAACGTTTGAAATCCGGAAAAACAGAGATATTATTCGTTGTCGGACGCTACGACCTTCTATTGTTACTATACGTTGCGGTGAGTTATTTTCCATCTAGTAACAGTTCATGTGCCAAATCTGCGGTGTGCCTCCGAGACGCCGATCCTGTGATATACAATGGCTTGACATCATTTAGTTAATGAAAAATGGAGTATTCAAGCACTCTGTACTCGTTACAGAACTAGGCGAGACAAAACAGACATGACAAATCTCCTCATGGGTAAGCTAGTTCGCATTTTATGCATCAGAGCTCCTCTGTCCCACACCTTCCTCGAGTAGCCCAGGTAGCGCTAACGTCAGACAGCATTTCTATGGTTGCAGGGCGCCGCCACTGGTGCAGCTTTCAACAGTTCCAGTGGCCTCCAAGGCATGTCCTCGTACGACAGCAAAAATAGTTCTGATGCCTTCTGTATTACCACGGTACAAGTGTGCAATACAACTACGCGTACCTACCCAAAGATGTTGTGTCGAATTTTTGAGCACCATTCACCTCTACTATGGATTCAGCGAGCAAGGTAGCTTGATACGGTAATAGCACAGAGTCTTATGCGGGTATATGCTCTACCCTCGCCGTACTGCCCTGACTTGTTCAGCAAACAGTTTAGTTGAAACGCTGGAAAATTCGTAAATACTTGCTCATGTAAACAGTGCACTACACCACAGAAAGGGACTACTGAGAGTCGGCATCAGCACTCTGCAGTGACATGCTAATTCTCCCACGTGTACTTGATTGTATGTCAATGTGCTGCAAAGGGCAGGGATCATGGACGTCATTCCCTTTCAGTAGATCTGGGCGTCAGCATTGCTGACACTGACCAGCCGTATGTGTGGTTCAGAGTGTTGAAGTAGAAAGGTACCCACTGCAGCGCGTGGAAAGTTGTCTACAAAGAGCGGGAAACATCTTCAACTGGTGCCGCTGGAGCCTTTCTTTGGTCACCTGGGCGCATCATTCGGATGTGAGTCCGCACCATAGCTTCTAAGTATACTGACGAATTCCTGTCCAAGTAAGTGTATGTTGTACGTCTTAGAGTAGCCCGTTATTGGGCCTTCAGTACCATGGAGGCAATTTCGGCACAACGTATAACCTGTGTATTACAAAAACGGCTGTTTGGTGCTTTAGTGACTAGACGGATTCTAGAGCGCCTACTGTGAAGAATGTGTGTATGTGTGTGTTTGCCTGCGTGGCTGTGTTTGTGTAATTGCATCCCTGTATCTGTATACGTGTATGTCTCTATCTGCAGGGGATATCAGTGTCTGCGTATTTGTATGTCTGATCATGTGCGTGTGGTATGTTTGCTTATTTAGTGCGTGCGAGGGCGCACACAGTTCACTGCTCTTTTGACATTATGCAGAGTGTCCTTCTCACATCCTTCACAGTGCTGCACCATGGAACTGGACTTGCTGCACCATGGAACTGGACTCGCTGCACCAGAGAATTGGAATCGGACAGAAGCTCCGTATTACGGATGAAAAAATGAACCGTATAATAGTAAGGAGGAGAACGCACTTCTTCCTAGTCTATTTGGATGAATGTATGAGGATCAGTTCACTCGATCGTAGACACATTCAGAAGGGGAACTCCACGGTTCGGTGCGTAACAGCAATATTACCTAGCGTTATACCAAAATACAGATGTACAGCTACAATTCCACTGCCTTGCGAGAAAAAGAGTGACACACTATTTGTGGAACGTATGTTCTACACTGTACCGGAAGTCGTTTACATGTACGCGCACGCTAGTTTAGCACCGGGAAGTGAGTCGTTACGACAGCTTGCAACTTCCTGCCAAATATACGATGCCCTCGTCGCTGCTTTACTGAGGTTGCAAGACGCCAACAAAGTGCCGGCCTGCCGCAAATAAAGTCTCTGAAACGCTGAGATCATTTTCTACTGAAAAGCTTTGTGCAAGTGCGTTGCCTACTACACGCTTAAATACAGATGGCTTGTTCTAAACACTATGGTGCATGAATCTCCACGCACTCACAGCATGAAATCAACTCGATTGCATTTTCCTCCCGTTCCGAAGCAAAAATCTCTTCACTTTAGGGACGCTGTGTATATTGGCCTACACTGTAGCTACGCACTAAAAAGTGTATATCTCATGCAGCAGAGCTTCCCTCGCAAACGTGCATTATCACGTCGGCCTTTCCAGAGGAGCGGTTTTCGGCCTCCTTCGCCAATAAGTGGAGACGGAAAATGCACTTTCTTACGTTACTCCAGTCCGACAAAAATTTCTGATAAAGAGTGATCTTCCAATGACGCCAACATGCGACTCCGGGATTCTGCCAGTAGTGTGACATACGAACAGCACTACTTTCGAAAAGCAGTTGTTCGACCAAATCACTGCTGGGTCTGTGACTACCAACAAGGAGGAGCTGCATGCTTCCAGGGTTATACGTGGGCTGGCTGTGTGGCATATAACGTTCACATTCTCAGGCAGATGAAGACGCAACATCGAAATTCCGATTAATATCGAGTCGGCATGCACGTTGAAAATGTATATTTCTCTCAGACGTGCCAGGTTAATGAAAAGGTTTGGCTTTCACGAGACGGCGTTTCGGAAACGGCCAACCGTTGAAATCCAAAGCTCGAGCTTCAGGACTAACTACATCTAACATGTTAGAGTGCTACTGGTCTGGCCACCGTCATCGTGACTGTAGTTCCCAGTAAGTAACCTATGTTCCAGTTTCAAGACATAGGCAACGAGGAAAGGGGCACCACTCATGTTCACCTACATTTCGCGTTGGCTGAGGGGCACTCCTTTGATATGGAAACATCGAAAATAGAGTACGCCACCAAAAGTATTTCGGACTTTGCGCGCCTGAGTACGTCATGTGGTAAAAGCATTATACTCAGGCTGGGCCAACGTGAAAAGTAGCGTAGAGAGAGCCTTCAACGAAGACACTGCACCAAACGGAAACACACATCTTTGTTGTGGCCCCTCCAAGCCCACTGACAATGCAGGTCACAGTTCTTTACTACAAAGTAACCGTAATACATGCAATGTTTTGAAACCGTTGCACTCATCAGGCACAAAGGTCTTCGGTCACTCCTGCACGCCTGCAGTGTATTACGGCCTTCACTAACAAACAGAGAACATAGACGTCTATAGTATTGTCGTGTAGTAGTGTGGCACTCAGAAGTTTGTGCATGTGAAACCTAATCTTGCAATGTAGAACTTACAGTATCAGCGCGTGCTGCGACTCTTGCACTATTCACGAGGATAATCGGAAGGCAACTTGACAAATGCTCAGTAGCCACAGCGTGCACGGACTTTCCAACACGAATGAGTAGAAAGGGCCTTATTCTGTGGAGAGTGCTGCGCAGATTCTGCCTGTTTCAAGTGTCTGCTGTTACCCTCACACATGATGTTGCAGAATTCTGTCCACATCGAAATTGACCAAACAGAGGGAGCATGTGCAGGTGTTACTACGGCCGCCCGTCGGGTGTGTCCGTTGGCAGGTACTGAACAAACGTCAAATGATAAGCACTTCCCGGAGGTAGACTCTGCATTTCCTTCTGAGGTAAGATGCAGCGGGCAACGTACACAAGAGAGCTACAGTGTCGAAAACGTGTAGCGCCAACTAGCTGAGCGTTCAAGTAATGCCTCAGGCGCGTCGCATTGTTGTGGAAGCGTGAAGGAACGAACGAGCACCGAAGGAGTAGTTTTATATGAGGGATTCCTGCGGAAATACATGTAAAATGTTGTGGCTGGAGGCAGCACCAGAGAGAACTTCAGGAGAAAGGCCTCTACTCATGCCGTAGACGGCATTGGAGACACGCGCAGCTTTGTCTGTATGCAACTGTGGAGGTACGCCAGAAACCCCTCGTTGCTTTAGTGGTGCCGGAATACTGGATTTCGGGAGGGCGAAGCACAGCCTTATTACACGGGGGTACAGAAGCTGGGAGGGATGAATCGCCATTTAGTCGAAAGGTTGCAAGCTCAAGCACAACTGAGTAGTAGCACTAAGCACAAGTTGGGGGAACTCTGCACGTTCCTGAAACTAATTGCAGCTCTATATGGGGTCACTAGCATTTCGCCTTGCCAAACAATGACCACTATGTTGTAGCAAGAATAAAATGGATATGCAATCTCTTGTTATTAGTCATCCCAAGCGGACACAGCTATTGAAAACCCTCCTGCGGAGCACGTGCAAACCACCAGTGATTCAAAGTTGACTACGGAGTGGTATATGTGTCCTCAGGCCGCCGTAGTTCATTATTCCGAACATGGATACCACGCTAATGTTCCCGCCCCTTCCCCGGTGATAATACCTGTTTACTTCTTCTGCGTTTATCCCCGGCATACACCTTTGAAGGCTGTGTTGCGGAAGCTTGGCCATCCTAGTCGAATCACAAAAATAGTGACGGCTTCCGTGTGGCGGGAAACTGCTTTACACGCTATACCCTTCACTATCTCGTGGGTCTTCGACTGTACATCCAGTGCGCATACCATGCATAGTGTGTCTGGTTCAGAATTTACACTTGAAGTTGCTGGAGATCTTGCTGAATGCGCACCCATGCATGTTTCGACTAGATGCATACGTGAGCGGCAACTCTCATGTTTCTCGGTTAGCAGACATTCACAGGAAGACCTTCCCCGCGTGCTTTAAAGAGAATCCACAGTCGAGCCTGCTGATGTCACAGAATGGATGGCAATTCAGATGACGCTGTAAGCCATGTGAGGCCGAGAGATGACCTCAGACCTGGATCCGATCGTGTTTGATCCGTTTTTATGCTTCGCACACAGGCGCAAGCGCGCCAGAAAGTGTTTTCCTTGAAGTGATTCGATGACACCGTGTGCACGCCTTTACGAGCGATGAACAAGTATTGTGTGGCTTCATAGCCTATGCTGGCGGAGTGTCTAAAAGCTGTTCTTTCGGTGGACCATGCCAGCTGATGAGCGTGTAAAGATGCGTGCTTTCCACTCAATGCAAAAGGAAGGAGGTACGTCTAAAATTGTGGATGTGCTTCCATTCTTGCCATTCATTCAGACGTAGAACGCCCGTTTCTGAGGATGTGCATTGCCTGGGGGCTTAGTCAACACAAGAAATTCGTAGGCGGGGGTTTGTAGACAAGGCTGAACAGCAGTGGACCCTCCTCACGTCATGTTTGTATCTGCGAAGCAATGGCAGCGTCGTGCTCCTGACGTTAAATCTCGCAGAATGGCTACTTCATAGAGGATCCGTGCTACTCGCAAAATCTTGTTGGCCCGTCTGCCAACAAGTCGCTACATTGTTGCGCTCGTCTGACATCATGTGTAGTATTCATCAGGGTAGCTGATGAAGCCAGCCATATCATGGCTAGTACTGTGAAGTGAATTCTGGGTCTGCCAAGCACTTGCGCAGCCAGGTGTGCTATCTACTTGTGCGTGTGGAGTGCGTAGGGTTGCCAATCCATAGAGGAAGACAACAACAAGATTAAACGCTGAGCCAGCCCCAAAGGGTCGACTGATTCATAACCTGCGGGACCAAGAGGATCAATTACCGGTGGAAATGTCTCCTGATGTCCACTTGAATGGAACCTAGGGACGACGTGGCGACCGACGTAGATATAATTGTGCTATAAGCGCCTGCGCGTCGTAGTGGCCGAGGTAGCATAAACGAAGACGCAGAGACACATACGTTAAAAGTAGAAGATTCGGGAAAATTTTTATTCCACAAAGTTTTCGAAGTGCTCCGAAACGAAGACATGTGTGTCCGCAATGCTACAGACGGCGACAGGAACGAAATTGTCTTTAGTACAGACCAGCGACCCTTAGCGTATGTCCAGAGGCACGTTTTTTCACATGAGACGCTGCAAAAGCGTACGATATGTGCCCATTGTGGCGTGCCAACACTACCTCCATTCCACATTCACAGTTACTCCTGTGAGGAGTACACCTATTGCGTCCGTATCAAAGATCATGTTTCTTCCTCGCCGACCGAAATAGAGAATCGACAAGAAGTAGCATATGGCTGACAAGAGGCTTCCCCCAACGGATGTGAAAGCGCGGGACTGTCGGGTGAACAACAGCATGGCTGCCACACGTCTAGTTTTTACAGTGAAAAGATGCAATAGATTGACGCAAAGGGAATATGCGACAGGGAGAATTCGCTACCAGGATAAAAGTTGTCTGGCAACGAGGCAAGTGCACACGACACTATCATGTAGGTCGTCTGCGCCTGGAGTGTAGTGCATGCGGTTGTCGTAGCTGGCGGAGACATTCACGTGCGACTCCCTTCCACTACGTGCTTCTTCACCAGGCGGTGCGCAGGAACGGCGCCCACCTACAAACTGGCGACGGTCTGAAATATTTGGGCATGCCATCAGTACCTTGCACCGCTCGGTGCCAGACGGGCCCACTTCATGTAATGGTCGTACGTCAGGTAGAAAGTTCTGTACAATAGTAGCAAATTGGACTAGTGCTGAGCAATCGTGCGGGCGTCGTCACGTCTACGTTTGTTTGAATCTTTCTTTCAGAGCAACGAAGACACGATGCCCCACCCAAGTGCCCAGGAACAGCGACTCACACCATGAGCGCAAAGGCTTCTTTCATGTGGCTGCTTTAATCTTCTGCGCCGTCAATGAAGGATTTACCGCATTTACGCAGCTCTGTACCTCGTAACTGGTTAGGAGAGAGCTAAACGTCTTTATGTTTACGGTAGTCAGTGGTGTATCTACTGGCTGATACCGAACAAACGTGGATTGGTAGGCGGGCGAAGGTGGTAGGCTCGGCAGGTGTCCTTGAGGCCAAACGCAAGCCACAACGTTTACAACTGAGCTCGAGAGACGAGAAAAGCCTAGAGCCATTCAGCAAAGAGCTCATTAAGTTCATAGAACATGCGGAGATAGCGTCGAAACCTAACTCAGAAAAGAAAGCTGAAGACACCAATGAAGATGACGGCCAACAGATATAGCAACCTTGAGAAAAATAACGTAGAATAATGAGGGGAACTCGGTGCTAGACTGTGAATTTTTTTGCAAACAAAGGCGGCGCAAATGACTCACAAGCGAGCTGCAGTGACTTTCAAATTTACCACTAATCAGCTGCAAGTTCGATACGTAATTCGAACAGCTCAGCATGACAGATGACAGATTCTATCCTGATGTCAGCCCCGAAGGCTCCAATGGTGCGTGTCCTGCAAAACGAAAACTTCTGGATGAAGAAATCGGCTCGATTCCATTTAAATGCTCGCTGGTACAGATATGGTACCAATAGCTCCACATCCTACTCAACGAGCTAACAAGAACGCAAACACATACGCACACATTAGCGAACCTATGTCCTGCGGAGTTGCATCTATACGCACAACGTCAATAAAAGAATCGCCTGCCAAATTCCCTCCATATGCACAGACCTTACTAGGGAATCTCCTGCAGAATTGCTTCCTGCATCATTGACCTATGTAACGAACACATTTGTGTCGCAGTGACTGCAGGGGCTGACGAATATGCCTTTGGTACAGCCCAACGGCTCCTGCTGTGTCTGAAGTGCAGTCGTCGACGAAAGAGGCTGCATTGGCGTAACCATGTGTCCACTCTGGAGCAACATCACTGTCTGTATCGTACACGCACACACGTCTTTGTTTGAGTAGTACACCAATCGTATCTGTTTCGAAAACCACGGGTCCCTCTCGTCGGGCGGAATAGGGGTACACAGAAGTCAGCACTACCTCGAGAAAAAGAGCAAACATGGACGCGTGACACCGTTGTCCGGACGCGGAAAGAGTTTCCACCCGTATACTCTTCAGAGTGGAAACACACAGTAGACTACGTGAAGTGGAGCATGCAACCGGAAGAATTCGTGGGAATGTGAAAGGGTGTGTAGCAACGATATATGAGCCTACACCTATACAATCGTATAAGTGACTTGCGCCTCGAGCGTATTGTACGTGGCTTCTTACAAAGGTGGCATAGAAATTCCTGCGATCACCTCCGACTGCGTGCCTCCTCAGTCGGCGGTGCACAGTGCTGTCACCCAACCACGTATACCAGAACATTTGGGCGTCCGGTCGACATGCTCGACCCTCTTGTCGGATCCTCCGTCACTGTGATGGTTGTGACATAAAGGCTGAGGCGTCAGACGCCGCGCATTTCACGGAAACGACGTAAGCTGTTTGTCGTAGAGCGTCCTGAACAATCGTAGCGAGTTAAAGTAATACCGAACTGAAGGAGAGTTGTCGTTACGGATATGACCTATCGAGTGTTCCTTCGGGAGCAACAACGACACGCCACCCCGCCTAGGCACCTACGAAAAGCGAGTGCGTTCTGTGAACAGTTTTGCTTCATCTGGTTGATATAATCCGCAGTGTCGTCCATGAACAATTCGTCAAGAGTCTGCAACTATCTGCCCTGGAACTGGCACGAGAGAACAGATGTGTCTGTGTTCGCCAGCGGTGTGTCCGCGGGCTGATACCGAAGAAACGTCGAATAACAAGCGGATCTGGGCGCTAGGCGCTGCATTATTTTGCGGTCAGAGGCGGCTCAAAAGATCCACATGAGAACTGCAGTGTCTTCGACATTTATCACCAATTAACTGTGAATTAGAGCAATCCCTTCCAGTGGGAATGGTGTGAACTACGAATGTGAAGAAACTCCAACAGAAGGCTTTTTGTGACGATATCCTGACATCGCATGTAGAGCGTCGTTACTGCCGAGAGCAGCGAGCAGCATCGTCAGAATGGCCCGTACTTTAGTAGGCGGCATTGGAAGCTGTCGCTGCTTCGTGTTTATGCAACCAGGGAAGCATATAGGGAACAATAGCTCATTTTACTGCGGCCGGAATACTGGGTTCCGAGATCATGACTATGCATGGTGATTCGGAAGCTGCCGGTTAAGTAATCACCATCTAGTCGAACGATTGCAACATGGTGCACAACTTAGTGGCGCTCAGTACAGAATGGGTACAATGTTTCTGTCCCTGAGCCTTATAACTGATAAGGAATACAGTCTGGTGCCGCGGACATATAATGTCTTGTGAAATCACGATTACGGTGTCATCGCTCCAAAGAAATGATGCAATTTGCACAAAATCGCGGGCGGGTGGTCACACCGAATGGACAAAGGTATTGAAAAACTGGCAGTCCAGCAGTTGGCGGTGGAGCGGTCGCTGATGACAATTCAGCGCTGACTAGAGACCCCAAAGGCGCACCTATGCTACCACAGCTCATTATAATACCAAGGACATTACGCCGGTGGTGCCCTCCCCCTTCCAGGGAGGGTACCTGTTCACGAGTGCTGCGTTTTTTCCGATTAGCTGGCTTTGGATGCTGTATACCAGAAGCTAGGCCGTCGACTCACAGACACACCCAGGAAATATGTATGAGAAGGGTTTTTACACGCGGTGCTGCTGACCACCTCATACTTGGTGTGTAAAATCAGCATCCACACCATCTCCAACGGTCGTGGCCTGTTGAGCGCTGACACCTTGTTGGAGCTCTTGGCGAACGCAGATATAAGGTAGTTATACCACGAGGAGGTAGTGATCTGGGACTACTATTCCACGTGAGCAGCAAATCCCATGTTCATCTGTTAGCAGACGCTCAAGGGAAGGTTGGGCATTTGTTGTCAGAAACAGATAGAATGCACAGTTGGGGCTGCTAGTGAGAGGGAAAAGCGCGTTGGAGAATGAAGGGCAGATCAAATGACGTGAGCTATACCCAATGGGACGTTCACACGGTGTGTATGATCGTACGCCTGATGGACGACGGCCGATTGGAATTCCCTCATAGCCTGCAGTGACGGAACGTCTAAAAGTCTATTCGGCTGTAGCTTTGGAGGACAATGCCAGCTGAGCGTCTCAAGGTGCGTACATCCCACCCAATGTGAAAGGGAAAGATACGTCCACAGTTGTGGATGTGTTTCTGTCCTTGCGGTTCCTCGTGTGTTGCAGTACGTTCGTCTGTTGTTCGCGAACGGCGTGGTCAACTGGGCTGACGCTGATCCTGAGACATGCGACTCTATCTGGGATACAACAAGAGGTAGATGTACCGCATCCCAGTACGTTTCCGCGCTCATTAACCGGTACGATTCTTGGCACTTCCCGAGGTTCGAATCTGCAACTATCTGCCCTGGAACTGGCACGAGAGAACAGATGTGTCTGTGTTCGCCAGCGGTGTGTCCGCGGGCTGATACCGAAGAAACGTCGAATAACAAGCGGATCTGGGCGCTAGGCGCTGCATTATTTTGCGGTCAGAGGCGGCTCAAAAGATCCACATGAGAACTGCAGTGTCTTCGACATTTATCACCAATTAACTGTGAATTAGAGCAATCCCTTCCAGTGGGAATGGTGTGAACTACGAATGTGAAGAAACTCCAACAGAAGGCTTTTTGTGACGATATCCTGACATCGCATGTAGAGCGTCGTTACTGCCGAGAGCAGCGAGCAGCATCGTCAGAATGGCCCGTACTTTAGTAGGCGGCATTGGAAGCTGTCGCTGCTTCGTGTTTATGCAACCAGGGAAGCATATAGGGAACAATAGCTCATTTTACTGCGGCCGGAATACTGGGTTCCGAGATCATGACTATGCATGGTGATTCGGAAGCTGCCGGTTAAGTAATCACCATCTAGTCGAACGATTGCAACATGGTGCACAACTTAGTGGCGCTCAGTACAGAATGGGTACAATGTTTCTGTCCCTGAGCCTTATAACTGATAAGGAATACAGTCTGGTGCCGCGGACATATAATGTCTTGTGAAATCACGATTACGGTGTCATCGCTCCAAAGAAATGATGCAATTTGCACAAAATCGCGGGCGGGTGGTCACACCGAATGGACAAAGGTATTGAAAAACTGGCAGTCCAGCAGTTGGCGGTGGAGCGGTCGCTGATGACAATTCAGCGCTGACTAGAGACCCCAAAGGCGCACCTATGCTACCACAGCTCATTATAATACCAAGGACATTACGCCGGTGGTGCCCTCCCCCTTCCAGGGAGGGTACCTGTTCACGAGTGCTGCGTTTTTTCCGATTAGCTGGCTTTGGATGCTGTATACCAGAAGCTAGGCCGTCGACTCACAGACACACCCAGGAAATATGTATGAGAAGGGTTTTTACACGCGGTGCTGCTGACCACCTCATACTTGGTGTGTAAAATCAGCATCCACACCATCTCCAACGGTCGTGGCCTGTTGAGCGCTGACACCTTGTTGGAGCTCTTGGCGAACGCAGATATAAGGTAGTTATACCACGAGGAGGTAGTGATCTGGGACTACTATTCCACGTGAGCAGCAAATCCCATGTTCATCTGTTAGCAGACGCTCAAGGGAAGGTTGGGCATTTGTTGTCAGAAACAGATAGAATGCACAGTTGGGGCTGCTAGTGAGAGGGAAAAGCGCGTTGGAGAATGAAGGGCAGATCAAATGACGTGAGCTATACCCAATGGGACGTTCACACGGTGTGTATGATCGTACGCCTGATGGACGACGGCCGATTGGAATTCCCTCATAGCCTGCAGTGACGGAACGTCTAAAAGTCTATTCGGCTGTAGCTTTGGAGGACAATGCCAGCTGAGCGTCTCAAGGTGCGTACATCCCACCCAATGTGAAAGGGAAAGATACGTCCACAGTTGTGGATGTGTTTCTGTCCTTGCGGTTCCTCGTGTGTTGCAGTACGTTCGTCTGTTGTTCGCGAACGGCGTGGTCAACTGGGCTGACGCTGATCCTGAGACATGCGACTCTATCTGGGATACAACAAGAGGTAGATGTACCGCATCCCAGTACGTTTCCGCGCTCATTAACCGGTACGATTCTTGGCACTTCCCGAGGTTCGAATCTGCAACTATCTGCCCTGGAACTGGCACGAGAGAACAGATGTGTCTGTGTTCGCCAGCGGTGTGTCCGCGGGCTGATACCGAAGAAACGTCGAATAACAAGCGGATCTGGGCGCTAGGCGCTGCATTATTTTGCGGTCAGAGGCGGCTCAAAAGATCCACATGAGAACTGCAGTGTCTTCGACATTTATCACCAATTAACTGTGAATTAGAGCAATCCCTTCCAGTGGGAATGGTGTGAACTACGAATGTGAAGAAACTCCAACAGAAGGCTTTTTGTGACGATATCCTGACATCGCATGTAGAGCGTCGTTACTGCCGAGAGCAGCGAGCAGCATCGTCAGAATGGCCCGTACTTTAGTAGGCGGCATTGGAAGCTGTCGCTGCTTCGTGTTTATGCAACCAGGGAAGCATATAGGGAACAATAGCTCATTTTACTGCGGCCGGAATACTGGGTTCCGAGATCATGACTATGCATGGTGATTCGGAAGCTGCCGGTTAAGTAATCACCATCTAGTCGAACGATTGCAACATGGTGCACAACTTAGTGGCGCTCAGTACAGAATGGGTACAATGTTTCTGTCCCTGAGCCTTATAACTGATAAGGAATACAGTCTGGTGCCGCGGACATATAATGTCTTGTGAAATCACGATTACGGTGTCATCGCTCCAAAGAAATGATGCAATTTGCACAAAATCGCGGGCGGGTGGTCACACCGAATGGACAAAGGTATTGAAAAACTGGCAGTCCAGCAGTTGGCGGTGGAGCGGTCGCTGATGACAATTCAGCGCTGACTAGAGACCCCAAAGGCGCACCTATGCTACCACAGCTCATTATAATACCAAGGACATTACGCCGGTGGTGCCCTCCCCCTTCCAGGGAGGGTACCTGTTCACGAGTGCTGCGTTTTTTCCGATTAGCTGGCTTTGGATGCTGTATACCAGAAGCTAGGCCGTCGACTCACAGACACACCCAGGAAATATGTATAAGAAGGGTTTTTACACGCGGTGCTGCTGACCACCTCATACTTGGTGTGTAAAATCAGCATCCACACCATCTCCAACGGTCGTGGCCTGTTGAGCGCTGACACCTTGTTGGAGCTCTTGGCGAACGCAGATATAAGGTAGTTATACCACGAGGAGGTAGTGATCTGGGACTACTATTCCACGTGAGCAGCAAATCCCATGTTCATCTGTTAGCAGACGCTCAAGGGAAGGTTGGGCATTTGTTGTCAGAAACAGATAGAATGCACAGTTGGGGCTGCTAGTGAGAGGGAAAAGCGCGTTGGAGAATGAAGGGCAGATCAAATGACGTGAGCTATACCCAATGGGACGTTCACACGGTGTGTATGATCGTACGCCTGATGGACGACGGCCGATTGGAATTCCCTCATAGCCTGCAGTGACGGAACGTCTAAAAGTCTATTCGGCTGTAGCTTTGGAGGACAATGCCAGCTGAGCGTCTCAAGGTGCGTACATCCCACCCAATGTGAAAGGGAAAGATACGTCCACAGTTGTGGATGTGTTTCTGTCCTTGCGGTTCCTCGTGTGTTGCAGTACGTTCGTCTGTTGTTCGCGAACGGCGTGGTCAACTGGGCTGACGCTGATCCTGACACATGCGACTCTATTTGGGATACAACAAGAGGTAGATGTACCGTATCCCAGTACGTTTCCGCGCTCATTAACCGGTACGATTCTTGGCACTTCCCGAGGTTCGAATCTACGGTTTGCCATTTCTACAAGCACAGCAACGCAACATGATTGTCTGGGAGGTCGGTAATTCATACAGCTCATCATGACAGATGACAGATTCTACCCTGACGTCAGCCCCGAAGGCTCCAATGGTGCGTGTCCTGCAAAACGAAAACTTCTGGATGAAGAAATCGGCTCGATTCCATTAAAATGCTCGCTGGTACAGATATGGTACCAATAGCTCCACATCCTACTCAACGAGCTAACAAGAACGCAAACACGTACGCACACATTAGCGAACCTATGTCCTGCGGAGTTGCATCTATACGCACAACGTCAATAAAAGAATCGCCTGTCAAATTCCCTCGATATGCACAGACCTTACTAGGGAATCTCCTGCAGAATTGCTTCCTGCATCATTGACCTATGTAACGAACACATTTGTGTCGCAGTGACTGCAGGGGCTGACGAATATGCCTTTGGTACAGCCCAACGGCTCCTGCTGTGTCTGAAGTGCAGTCGTCGACGAAAGAGGCTGCATTGGCGTAACCATGTGTCCACTCTGGAGCAACATCACTGTCTGTATCGTACACGCACACACGTCTTTGTTTGAGTAGTACACCAATCGTATCTGTTTCGAAAACCACGGGTCCCTCTCGTCGAGCGGAATAGGGGTACACTGAAGTCAGCACTACCTCGAGAAAAAGAGCAAACATGGACGCGTGACACCGTTGTCCGGACGCGGAAAGAGTTTCCACCCGTATACTCTTCAGAGTGGAAACACACAGTAGACTACGTGAAGTGGAGCATGCAACCGGAAGAATTCGTGGGAATGTGAAAGGGTGTGTAGCAACGATATATGAGCCTACACCTATACAATCGTATAAGTGACTTGCGCCTCGAGCGTATTGTACGTGGCTTCTTACAAAGGTGGCATAGAAATTCCTGCGATCACCTCCGACTGCGTGCCTCCTCAGTCGGCGGTGCACAGTGCTGTCACCCAACCACGTATACCAGAACATTTGGGCGTCCGGTCGACATGCTCGACCCTCTTGTCGGATCCTCCGTCACTGTGATGGTTGTGACATAAAGGCTGAGGCGTCAGACGCCGCGCATTTCACGGAAACGACGTAAGCTGTTTGTCGTAGAGCGTCCTGAACAATCGTAGCGAGTTAAAGTGATACCGAACTGAAGGAGAGTTGTCGTTACGGATATGACCTATCGAGTGTTCCTTCGGGAGCAACAACGACACGCCACCCCGCCTAGGCACCTACGAAAAGCGAGTGCGTTCTGTGAACAGTTTTGCTTCATCTGGTTGATATAATCCGCAGTGTCGTCCATGAACAATTCGTCAAGAGTCTGCAACTATCTGCCCTGGAACTGGCACGAGAGAACAGATGTGTCTGTGTTCGCCAGCGGTGTGTCCGCGGGCTGATACCGAAGAAACGTCGAATAACAAGCGGATCTGGGCGCTAGGCGCTGCATTATTTTGCGGTCAGAGGCGGCTCAAAAGATCCACATGAGAACTGCAGTGTCTTCGACATTTATCACCAATTAACTGTGAATTAGAGCAATCCCTTCCAGTGGGAATAGTGTGAACTACGAATGTGAAGAAACTCCAACAGAAGGCTTTTTGTGACGATATCCTGACATCGCATGTAGAGCGTCGTTACTGCCGAGAGCAGCGAGCAGCATCGTCAGAATGGCCCGTACTTTAGTAGGCGGCATTGGAAGCTGTCGCTGCTTCGTGTTTATGCAACCAGGGAAGCATATAGGGAACAATAGCTCATTTTACTGCGGCCGGAATACTGGGTTCCGAGATCATGACTATGCATGGTGATTCGGAAGCTGCCGGTTAAGTAATCACCATCTAGTCGAACGATTGCAACATGGTGCACAACTTAGTGGCGCTCAGTACAGAATGGGTACAATGTTTCTGTCCCTGAGCCTTATAACTGATAAGGAATACAGTCTGGTGCCGCGGACATATAATGTCTTGTGAAATCACGATTACGGTGTCATCGCTCCAAAGAAATGATGCAATTTGCACAAAATCGCGGGCGGGTGGTCACACCGAATGGACAAAGGTATTGAAAAACTGGCAGTCCAGCAGTTGGCGGTGGAGCGGTCGCTGATGACAATTCAGCGCTGACTAGAGACCCCAAAGGCGCACCTATGCTACCACAGCTCATTATAATACCAAGGACATTACGCCGGTGGTGCCCTCCCCCTTCCAGGGAGGGTACCTGTTCACGAGTGCTGCGTTTTTTCCGATTAGCTGGCTTTGGATGCTGTATACCAGAAGCTAGGCCGTCGACTCACAGACACACCCAGGAAATATGTATAAGAAGGGTTTTTACACGCGGTGCTGCTGACCACCTCATACTTGGTGTGTAAAATCAGCATCCACACCATCTCCAACGGTCGTGGCCTGTTGAGCGCTGACACCTTGTTGGAGCTCTTGGCGAACGCAGATATAAGGTAGTTATACCACGAGGAGGTAGTGATCTGGGACTACTATTCCACGTGAGCAGCAAATCCCATGTTCATCTGTTAGCAGACGCTCAAGGGAAGGTTGGGCATTTGTTGTCAGAAACAGATAGAATGCACAGTTGGGGCTGCTAGTGAGAGGGAAAAGCGCGTTGGAGAATGAAGGGCAGATCAAATGACGTGAGCTATACCCAATGGGACGTTCACACGGTGTGTATGATCGTACGCCTGATGGACGACGGCCGATTGGAATTCCCTCATAGCCTGCAGTGACGGAACGTCTAAAAGTCTATTCGGCTGTAGCTTTGGAGGACAATGCCAGCTGAGCGTCTCAAGGTGCGTACATCCCACCCAATGTGAAAGGGAAAGATACGTCCACAGTTGTGGATGTGTTTCTGTCCTTGCGGTTCCTCGTGTGTTGCAGTACGTTCGTCTGTTGTTCGCGAACGGCGTGGTCAACTGGGCTGACGCTGATCCTGAGACATGCGACTCTATCTGGGATACAACAAGAGGTAGATGTACCGCATCCCAGTACGTTTCCGCGCTCATTAACCGGTACGATTCTTGGCACTTCCCGAGGTTCGAATCTGCAACTATCTGCCCTGGAACTGGCACGAGAGAACAGATGTGTCTGTGTTCGCCAGCGGTGTGTCCGCGGGCTGATACCGAAGAAACGTCGAATAACAAGCGGATCTGGGCGCTAGGCGCTGCATTATTTTGCGGTCAGAGGCGGCTCAAAAGATCCACATGAGAACTGCAGTGTCTTCGACATTTATCACCAATTAACTGTGAATTAGAGCAATCCCTTCCAGTGGGAATGGTGTGAACTACGAATGTGAAGAAACTCCAACAGAAGGCTTTTTGTGACGATATCCTGACATCGCATGTAGAGCGTCGTTACTGCCGAGAGCAGCGAGCAGCATCGTCAGAATGGCCCGTACTTTAGTAGGCGGCATTGGAAGCTGTCGCTGCTTCGTGTTTATGCAACCAGGGAAGCATATAAGGAAGAATAGCTCATTTTACTGCGGCCGGAATACTGGGTTCCGAGATCATGATTATGCATGGTGATTCGGAAGCTGCCGGTTAAGTAATCACCATCTAGTCGAACGATTGCAACATGGTGCACAACTTAGTGGCGCTCAGTACAGAATGGGTACAATGTTTCTGTCCCTGAGCCTTATAACTGATAAGGAATACAGTCTGGTGCCGCGGACATATAATGTCTTGTGAAATCACGATTACGGTGTCATCACTCCAAAGAAATGATGCAATTTGCACAAAATCGCGGGCGGGTGGTCACACCGAATGGACAAAGGTATTGAAAAACTGGCAGTTCAGCAGTTGGCGGTGGAGCGGTCGCTGATGACAATTCAGCGCTGACTAGAGACCCCAAAGGCGCACCTATGCTACCACAGCTCATTATAATACCAAGGACATTACGCCGGTGGTGCCCTCCCCCTTCCAGGGAGGGTACCTGTTCACGAGTGCTGCGTTTTTTCCGATTAGCTGGCTTTGGATGCTGTATACCAGAAGCTAGGCCGTCGACTCACAGACACACCCAGGAAATATGTATAAGAAGGGTTTTTACACGCGGTGCTGCTGACCACCTCATACTTGGTGTGTAAAATCAGCATCCACACCATCTCCAACGGTCGTGGCCTGTTGAGCGCTGACACCTTGTTGGAGCTCTTGGCGAACGCAGATATAAGGTAGTTATACCACGAGGAGGTAGTGATCTGGGACTACTATTCCACGTGAGCAGCAAATCCCATGTTCATCTGTTAGCAGACGCTCAAGGGAAGGTTGGGCATTTGTTGTCAGAAACAGATAGAATGCACAGTTGGGGCTGCTAGTGAGAGGGAAAAGCGCGTTGGAGAATGAAGGGCAGATCAAATGACGTGAGCTATACCCAATGGGACGTTCACACGGTGTGTATGATCGTACGCCTGATGGACGACGGCCGATTGGAATTCCCTCATAGCCTGCAGTGACGGAACGTCTAAAAGTCTATTCGGCTGTAGCTTTGGAGGACAATGCCAGCTGAGCGTCTCAAGGTGCGTACATCCCACCCAATGTGAAAGGGAAAGATACGTCCACAGTTGTGGATGTGTTTCTGTCCTTGCGGTTCCTCGTGTGTTGCAGTACGTTCGTCTGTTGTTCGCGAACGGCGTGGTCAACTGGGCTGACGCTGATCCTGACACATGCGACTCTATTTGGGATACAACAAGAGGTAGATGTACCGTATCCCAGTACGTTTCCGCGCTCATTAACCGGTACGATTCTTGGCACTTCCCGAGGTTCGAATCTACGGTTTGCCATTTCTACAAGCACAGCAACGCAACATGATTGTCTGGGAGGTCGGTAATTCATACAGCTCATCATGACAGATGACAGATTCTACCCTGACGTCAGCCCCGAAGGCTCCAATGGTGCGTGTCCTGCAAAACGAAAACTTCTGGATGAAGAAATCGGCTCGATTCCATTAAAATGCTCGCTGGTACAGATATGGTACCAATAGCTCCACATCCTACTCAACGAGCTAACAAGAACGCAAACACGTACGCACACATTAGCGAACCTATGTCCTGCGGAGTTGCATCTATACGCACAACGTCAATAAAAGAATCGCCTGTCAAATTCCCTCGATATGCACAGACCTTACTAGGGAATCTCCTGCAGAATTGCTTCCTGCATCATTGACCTATGTAACGAACACATTTGTGTCGCAGTGACTGCAGGGGCTGACGAATATGCCTTTGGTACAGCCCAACGGCTCCTGCTGTGTCTGAAGTGCAGTCGTCGACGAAAGAGGCTGCATTGGCGTAACCATGTGTCCACTCTGGAGCAACATCACTGTCTGTATCGTACACGCACACACGTCTTTGTTTGAGTAGTACACCAATCGTATCTGTTTCGAAAACCACGGGTCCCTCTCGTCGAGCGGAATAGGGGTACACTGAAGTCAGCACTACCTCGAGAAAAAGAGCAAACATGGACGCGTGACACCGTTGTCCGGACGCGGAAAGAGTTTCCACCCGTATACTCTTCAGAGTGGAAACACACAGTAGACTACGTGAAGTGGAGCATGCAACCGGAAGAATTCGTGGGAATGTGAAAGGGTGTGTAGCAACGATATATGAGCCTACACCTATACAATCGTATAAGTGACTTGCGCCTCGAGCGTATTGTACGTGGCTTCTTACAAAGGTGGCATAGAAATTCCTGCGATCACCTCCGACTGCGTGCCTCCTCAGTCGGCGGTGCACAGTGCTGTCACCCAACCACGTATACCAGAACATTTGGGCGTCCGGTCGACATGCTCGACCCTCTTGTCGGATCCTCCGTCACTGTGATGGTTGTGACATAAAGGCTGAGGCGTCAGACGCCGCGCATTTCACGGAAACGACGTAAGCTGTTTGTCGTAGAGCGTCCTGAACAATCGTAGCGAGTTAAAGTAATACCGAACTGAAGGAGAGTTGTCGTTACGGATATGACCTATCGAGTGTTCCTTCGGGAGCAACAACGACACGCCACCCCGCCTAGGCACCTACGAAAAGCGAGTGCGTTCTGTGAACAGTTTTGCTTCATCTGGTTGATATAATCCGCAGTGTCGTCCATGAACAATTCGTCAAGAGTCTGCAACTATCTGCCCTGGAACTGGCACGAGAGAACAGATGTGTCTGTGTTCGCCAGCGGTGTGTCCGCGGGCTGATACCGAAGAAACGTCGAATAACAAGCGGATCTGGGCGCTAGGCGCTGCATTATTTTGCGGTCAGAGGCGGCTCAAAAGATCCACATGAGAACTGCAGTGTCTTCGACATTTATCACCAATTAACTGTGAATTAGAGCAATCCCTTCCAGTGGGAATGGTGTGAACTACGAATGTGAAGAAACTCCAACAGAAGGCTTTTTGTGACGATATCCTGACATCGCATGTAGAGCGTCGTTACTGCCGAGAGCAGCGAGCAGCATCGTCAGAATGGCCCGTACTTTAGTAGGCGGCATTGGAAGCTGTCGCTGCTTCGTGTTTATGCAACCAGGGAAGCATATAGGGAACAATAGCTCATTTTACTGCGGCCGGAATACTGGGTTCCGAGATCATGACTATGCATGGTGATTCGGAAGCTGCCGGTTAAGTAATCACCATCTAGTCGAACGATTGCAACATGGTGCACAACTTAGTGGCGCTCAGTACAGAATGGGTACAATGTTTCTGTCCCTGAGCCTTATAACTGATAAGGAATACAGTCTGGTGCCGCGGACATATAATGTCTTGTGAAATCACGATTACGGTGTCATCGCTCCAAAGAAATGATGCAATTTGCACAAAATCGCGGGCGGGTGGTCACACCGAATGGACAAAGGTATTGAAAAACTGGCAGTCCAGCAGTTGGCGGTGGAGCGGTCGCTGATGACAATTCAGCGCTGACTAGAGACCCCAAAGGCGCACCTATGCTACCACAGCTCATTATAATACCAAGGACATTACGCCGGTGGTGCCCTCCCCCTTCCAGGGAGGGTACCTGTTCACGAGTGCTGCGTTTTTTCCGATTAGCTGGCTTTGGATGCTGTATACCAGAAGCTAGGCCGTCGACTCACAGACACACCCAGGAAATATGTATAAGAAGGGTTTTTACACGCGGTGCTGCTGACCACCTCATACTTGGTGTGTAAAATCAGCATCCACACCATCTCCAACGGTCGTGGCCTGTTGAGCGCTGACACCTTGTTGGAGCTCTTGGCGAACGCAGATATAAGGTAGTTATACCACGAGGAGGTAGTGATCTGGGACTACTATTCCACGTGAGCAGCAAATCCCATGTTCATCTGTTAGCAGACGCTCAAGGGAAGGTTGGGCATTTGTTGTCAGAAACAGATAGAATGCACAGTTGGGGCTGCTAGTGAGAGGGAAAAGCGCGTTGGAGAATGAAGGGCAGATCAAATGACGTGAGCTATACCCAATGGGACGTTCACACGGTGTGTATGATCGTACGCCTGATGGACGACGGCCGATTGGAATTCCCTCATAGCCTGCAGTGACGGAACGTCTAAAAGTCTATTCGGCTGTAGCTTTGGAGGACAATGCCAGCTGAGCGTCTCAAGGTGCGTACATCCCACCCAATGTGAAAGGGAAAGATACGTCCACAGTTGTGGATGTGTTTCTGTCCTTGCGGTTCCTCGTGTGTTGCAGTACGTTCGTCTGTTGTTCGCGAACGGCGTGGTCAACTGGGCTGACGCTGATCCTGACACATGCGACTCTATTTGGGATACAACAAGAGGTAGATGTACCGTATCCCAGTACGTTTCCGCGCTCATTAACCGGTACGATTCTTGGCACTTCCCGAGGTTCGAATCTACGGTTTGCCATTTCTACAAGCACAGCAACGCAACATGATTGTCTGGGAGGTCGGTAATTCATACAGCTCATCATGACAGATGACAGATTCTACCCTGACGTCAGCCCCGAAGGCTCCAATGGTGCGTGTCCTGCAAAACGAAAACTTCTGGATGAAGAAATCGGCTCGATTCCATTAAAATGCTCGCTGGTACAGATATGGTACCAATAGCTCCACATCCTACTCAACGAGCTAACAAGAACGCAAACACGTACGCACACATTAGCGAACCTATGTCCTGCGGAGTTGCATCTATACGCACAACGTCAATAAAAGAATCGCCTGTCAAATTCCCTCGATATGCACAGACCTTACTAGGGAATCTCCTGCAGAATTGCTTCCTGCATCATTGACCTATGTAACGAACACATTTGTGTCGCAGTGACTGCAGGGGCTGACGAATATGCCTTTGGTACAGCCCAACGGCTCCTGCTGTGTCTGAAGTGCAGTCGTCGACGAAAGAGGCTGCATTGGCGTAACCATGTGTCCACTCTGGAGCAACATCACTGTCTGTATCGTACACGCACACACGTCTTTGTTTGAGTAGTACACCAATCGTATCTGTTTCGAAAACCACGGGTCCCTCTCGTCGAGCGGAATAGGGGTACACTGAAGTCAGCACTACCTCGAGAAAAAGAGCAAACATGGACGCGTGACACCGTTGTCCGGACGCGGAAAGAGTTTCCACCCGTATACTCTTCAGAGTGGAAACACACAGTAGACTACGTGAAGTGGAGCATGCAACCGGAAGAATTCGTGGGAATGTGAAAGGGTGTGTAGCAACGATATATGAGCCTACACCTATACAATCGTATAAGTGACTTGCGCCTCGAGCGTATTGTACGTGGCTTCTTACAAAGGTGGCATAGAAATTCCTGCGATCACCTCCGACTGCGTGCCTCCTCAGTCGGCGGTGCACAGTGCTGTCACCCAACCACGTATACCAGAACATTTGGGCGTCCGGTCGACATGCTCGACCCTCTTGTCGGATCCTCCGTCACTGTGATGGTTGTGACATAAAGGCTGAGGCGTCAGACGCCGCGCATTTCACGGAAACGACGTAAGCTGTTTGTCGTAGAGCGTCCTGAACAATCGTAGCGAGTTAAAGTAATACCGAACTGAAGGAGAGTTGTCGTTACGGATATGACCTATCGAGTGTTCCTTCGGGAGCAACAACGACACGCCACCCCGCCTAGGCACCTACGAAAAGCGAGTGCGTTCTGTGAACAGTTTTGCTTCATCTGGTTGATATAATCCGCAGTGTCGTCCATGAACAATTCGTCAAGAGTCTGCAACTATCTGCCCTGGAACTGGCACGAGAGAACAGATGTGTCTGTGTTCGCCAGCGGTGTGTCCGCGGGCTGATACCGAAGAAACGTCGAATAACAAGCGGATCTGGGCGCTAGGCGCTGCATTATTTTGCGGTCAGAGGCGGCTCAAAAGATCCACATGAGAACTGCAGTGTCTTCGACATTTATCACCAATTAACTGTGAATTAGAGCAATCCCTTCCAGTGGGAATGGTGTGAACTACGAATGTGAAGAAACTCCAACAGAAGGCTTTTTGTGACGATATCCTGACATCGCATGTAGAGCGTCGTTACTGCCGAGAGCAGCGAGCAGCATCGTCAGAATGGCCCGTACTTTAGTAGGCGGCATTGGAAGCTGTCGCTGCTTCGTGTTTATGCGGGAAGCATATAGGGAACAATAGCTCATTTACTGCGGCCGAATACTGGGTTCCGAGATCATGACTATGCATGGTGATTCGGAAGCTGCCGGTTAAGTAATCACCATCTAGTCGAACGATTGCAACATGGTGCACAACTTAGTGGCGCTCAGTACAGAATGGGTACAATGTTTCTGTCCCTGAGCCTTATAACTGATAAGGAATACAGTCTGGTGCCGCGGACATATAATGTCTTGTGAAATCACGATTACGGTGTCATCGCTCCAAAGAAATGATGCAATTTGCACAAAATCGCGGGCGGGTGGTCACACCGAATGGACAAAGGTATTGAAAAACTGGCAGTCCAGCAGTTGGCGGTGGAGCGGTCGCTGATGACAATTCAGCGCTGACTAGAGACCCCAAAGGCGCACCTATGCTACCACAGCTCATTATAATACCAAGGACATTACGCCGGTGGTGCCGCTCCCCCTTCCAGGGAGGGTACCTGTTCACGAGTGCTGCGTTTTTCCGATTAGCTGGCTTTGGATGCTGTATACCAGAAGCTAGGCCGTCGACTCACAGACACACCCAGGAAAATATGTATAAGAAGGGTTTTACACGCGGTGCTGCTGACCACCTCATACTTGGTGTGTAAAATCAGCATCCACACCATGCTCCAACGGTCGTGGCCTGTTGAGCGCTGACACCTTGTTGGAGCTCTTGGCGAACGCAGATATAAGGTAGTATACCACGAGGAGGTAGTGATCTGGGACTACTATTCCACGTGAGCAGCAAATCCCATGTTCATCTGTTAGCAGACGCTCAAGGGAAGGTTGGGCATTTGTTGTCAGAAACAGATAGAATGCACAGTGGGGCTGCTAGTGAGAGGGAAAAGCGCGTTGGAGAATGAAGGGCAGATCAAATGACGTGAGCTATACCCAATGGGACGTTCACACGGTGTGTATGATCGTACGCCTGATGGACGACGGCCGATTGGAATTCCCTCATAGCCTGCAGTGACGGAACGTCTAAAAGTCTATTCGGCTGTAGCTTTGGAGGACAATGCCAGCTGAGCGTCTCAAGGTGCGTACATCCCACCAATGTGAAAGGGAAAGGATACGTCCACAGTTGTGGATGTGTTTCTGTCCTTGCGGTTCCTCGTGTGTTGCAGTACGTTCGTCTGTTGTTCGCGAACGGCGTGGTCAACTGGGCTGACGCTGATCCTGAGACATGCGACTCTATCTGGGATACAACAAGAGGTAGATGTACCGCATCCCAGTACGTTTCCGCGCTCATTAACCGGTACGATTCTTGGGCACTTCCCGAGGTTCGAATCTGCAACTATCTGCCCTGGAACTGGCACGAGAGAACAGATGTGTCTGTGTTCGCCAGCGGTGTGTCCGCGGGCTGATACCGAAGAAACGTCGAATAACAAGCGGATCTGGGGCGCTAGCGCTGCATTATTTTGCGGTCAGAGGCGGCTCAAAGATCCACATGAGAACTGCAGTGTCTTCGACATTTATCACCAATTAACTGTGAATTAGAGCAATCCTTCCAGTGGAATGGTGTGACTACGAATGTGAAGAAACTCCAACAGAAGGCTTTTTGTGACGATATCCTGACATCGCATGTAGAGCGTCGTTACTGCCGAGAGCAGCGAGCAGCATCGTCAGAATGGCCCGTACTTTAGTAGGCGGCATTGGAAGCTGTCGCTGCTTCGTGTTTATGCAACCAGGGAAGCATATAGGGAACAATAGCTCATTTTACTGCGCCGGAATACTGGGTTCCGAGATCATGACTATGCATGGTGATTCGGAAGCTGCCGGGTTAAGTAATCACCATCTAGTCGAACGATTGCAACATGGTGCACAACTTAGTGGCGCTCAGTACAGAATGGGTACAATGTTTCTGTCCCTGAGCCTTTATAACTGATAAGGAATACAGTCTGGTGCCGCGGACATATAATGTCTTGTGAAATCACGATTACGGTGTCATCGCTCCAAAGAAATGATGCAATTTGCACAAAATCGCGGGCGGGTGGTCACACCGAATGGACAAAGGTATTGAAAAACTGGCAGTCCAGCAGTTGGCGGTGGAGCGGTCGCTGATGACAATTCAGCGCTGACTAGAGACCCCAAAGGCGCACCTATGCTACCACAGCTCATTATATACCAAGGACATTACGCCGGTGGTGCCCTCCCCCTTCCAGGGAGGGTACTGTTCACGAGTGCTGCGTTTTTTCCGATTAGCTGGCTTTGGATGCTGTATACCAGAAGCTAGGCCGTCGACTCACAGACACACCCAGGAAATATGTATAAGAAGGGTTTTTTACACGCGGTGCTGCTGACCACCTCATACTTGGTGTGTAAAATCAGCATCCACACCATCTCCAACGGTCGTGGCCTGTTGAGCGCTGACACCTTGTTGGAGCTCTTGGGCGAACGCAGATATAAGGTAGTTATACCACGAGGAGGTAGTGATCTGGGACTACTATTCCACGTGAGCAGCAAATCCCATGTTCATCTGTTAGCAGACGCTCAAGGGAAGGTTTGGGCATTTGTTGTCAGAAACAGATAGAATGCACAGGTTGGGGCTGCTAGTGAGAGGGAAAAGCGCGTTGGAGAATGAAGGGCAGATCAAATGACGTGAGCTATACCCAATGGGACGTTCACACGGTGTGTATGATCGTACGCCTGATGGACGACGGCCGATTGGAATTCCCTCATAGCCTGCAGTGACGGAACGTCTAAAAGTCTATTCGGCTGTAGCTTTGGAGGACAAGCCAGCTGAGCGTCTCAAGGTGCGTACATCCCACCCAATGTGAAAGGGAAAGATACGTCCACAGTTGTGGATGTGTTTCTGTCCTTGCGGTTCCTCGTGTGTTGCAGTACGTTCGTCTGTTGTTCGCGAACGGCGTGGTCAACTGGGCTGACGCTGATCCTGAGACATGCGACTCTATCTGGGATACAACAAGAGGTAGATGTACCGCATCCCAGTACGTTTCCGCGCTCATTAACCGGTACGATTCTTGGCACTTCCCGAGGTTCGAATCTGCAACTATCTGCCTGGAACTGGCACGAGAGAACAGATG